>DWPT01000349.1:0-25586 GCA_018251895.1 Agathymus mariae mariae
TTCATCTTAGCGTATGAACGCTTCGTAAGCTAGTAAATATGCGACATAATATTATTATAAATAACTGAACACTATACTGAACACTTGCAATAAGTTGCAAGTGTTAAAAAGATATATGAGGTTTTATTAAAAGAGATTTGAAATAGATGTCGGAGTATATATACCGTCACATTTACGGGCGTGACCAGCTTTTGGTGTTATGGGTAAAGGGTAGGGCATTAAGATAGGCATTTCGTTTAAATAAATACTTTTTTATTTATATCACCCACACGCACACACACACACACACGACATAAAAACACATCTCTAAACAATTTGTTTATAAACTTACATCTGGTCTTTGAAATTTTTTAAGGACATATAATTAAAATGATAACATCCCTAAGTCAGTGCATCGTACGCTATGCGGCGGGCATAAAGGTTGACGCAGCGAAACTGCCACAAATAGATCAGTAAAAGTTTTTGTGGACCAATTCATGGGTAAACCAATTTCATGTGGAAATCCCTACGAAGTACTTTTACGCTTTGAATTGGAAACGGCGGCGTAAAAAATTGAGCAATGGCCATAAGGTATTCCTACAAAGTTAATGGGGAACTTAGGTTCATTGTTCTGTTGTTGTGTTTTCCTGGGATGATAATAGATGTGGTAATATGATGACGTTCATCCAAACTAATAAATTTATAAACATTTTTCATTTATTTATTTTTTATACTTAACTTGTTTTATATTATTTTCATTGAGTCAACAATTTATATTATATTTTTGTACTAAGTTTAACTGCATGCAAAATTATAGGTCACGATATCGTGAATAGTGAACAGCGAACATTTTGTAATATTTAGTAAATAAATATTACAGTTATTAAACATGACGCAACAAATAAGATGAAAACATTTAAATAAATAAGAAAATAACAGAGTGATTGGTTGTATTAAACAACATCAAAATTTATAAATATTTTAAAATGATAAGTTAAAATATTTATGTGTACACCTTTAAAATTAAAAGTAATATCTGAAAAATAATAATACATAAATAATACTATATAATTGTAACAAACAATCAACTCATAAAATGTTACCAGTAAATCAGGATCAATTCTAACCTTGCTTCAATCGAACCACTTACGTCTGAACCATACAATTAAGCATATTTAAGTTTTAGAAGTATGTATATCAATACAGGGTGACACTGTTGCAAATGTCTATATAATCGATATATTGGACTTCACCGGTGGCCGTAATCTATGCGCGTGGTGGTCGGTATTAATAAATACCTCTCTGATACCATTAGGAATCTATTTACGTCAACTGAGGTGAATGTCACTATCACCACAGTGTTCGTAAATGAAAAATAAGACTATTAATTGACTGTTGGAGGTATGAAATTATGAAGCCTTGATATCAGAGATCAGGTATTGGTATTAAAATACTTTGTTTAGAAAAATCTCACTACAGCCGATACTAATAATATTATTAATTAATTACAATTTGTGCAATTATTATTACAGAATTTAAAAATAAATAAAAAAATATTTTTAAGTTCTACTAATTTAAATTCGTCTTAAAAATAAATTTAAATTATTCATTTACACAGATTTATTAACCTTTATTAAATTCACTTATATAAAATAATTAAATTCACTTAATTTTTAGTTAACAACTAACAAACTGCCCCCGCTTCGCTTCCGGGAAACTATGTGTTACACTAAGAATTAGTACTCGTATTATTTTAAATGAATTTATAACTTTTTTATTTGTGGACGAATTGTAATGAAACAAATCGAAATCGGTTAAGCCGTTTCGTAGATTAGATTATAATAATTCAAACTACCATTGTTTTTGGGCTCTATTGTGTTAATAAAGATCCCTAGTATTATCTTTTCTCATATATCGTTCATGCACAGAAAGCTATAAGTTACAATTTTATTATATGCATAGATTTAGTTTACGATTATATTTTTCTTCAACATTATTCAAAAATATTTATGGTCGCACTGATATGCGCCAAGTACTTACGTACAATATGAAAATTATTCAATCGTAAGCTTGACAGATTCATGAGAAATGCGTTTTAAAAGATTTTTTAACTTACAGCTTACAAGTGATGAAACGAGATAATCGTTGCCATCTTTGTAAGTTTATGCCGGCACTGTCCGTTGGCATTTTTATCAAGTTGATTTATGATTATAATAAACGTAAAATTTACGATATGATGAAAAATATTTTTTAAATAAATAATATTTTACTACTGATTTTCAAACTGACAAAGATATGATCAATTGATTTCCATGATATAAGGGACGTGAAGGATGGAACATTTTTTTATGCTCAATTATTTGCATTTATCTGTTATTCGCAACAATATTTGCAGCAATTGTTTATTCATTTAAGGTTTTGTTGTACATCTGAATTACTTAATATATTTACCAATATTAGGTCGAATGTTGATATAATTTAGTTGGTAGGTAGTCTGACTGCTGAACGATAGGTCTCGGCTTCAATTTCCGGCTGCGGTAGACATATATGTAAATAAATGTTCGTACCCAATCGGGTCTTGGTTGTCACGAGCAGCCTAGCGTTCTATTGGGTATTATAAGACGCAGTACCTTAAAAGTTCTGCGATAAGATCCTCAATGAATCGTTCTATTCCATACTTACTCGAACATGATATCGTGTTTTTCATTGTGATAGCTAATAGAAAGTGATACCTGTCCGTCTGAGGTCACGATTGCATCGAAGGCGCGTCGGTTGTAACCTCGACCTTGTACTGACGCAACACTTGTGAGATATATTGCACGATGTTTATATATCTCATTATATGAATATTGTGGAAGGAACAAGCTCCGACATGCTATAGACTTGTAATCTATATTAATAATATTCATATACGCTAAAACAATAATCGAGAAATCGAATAACCGAATTTTTATTGACATAATGACATTTATAATAATGTTATCTAGTGCATGGAATCTATTTAATAACATCTTTTGTCGTTTGAAAAAGACCTTTTCCCGGTGGACATAGGACATGTCGACATATATCATGTATATATGTATAATTTAATATAAATGGTAATTTGTGTTAAGATCTTAATGTACAATTAGATAAACCGTTAAATTTTTACACATAACATGCAATCTATCGTCCATTAATCAAGGCGTGTCGTATTATTTAAGAGTTACATCAATTCCAGCATGTAACTATTGGCTCATTGACACGCGTAATGTCTATTATTGATAGAACATAGACTCCGAAATAATCTTAACAAGCGTACAGTGACCCTATTCACGTGAACCACCTTCGGTTCGATTCAAGAAACATAATCTCGCATTTACAAATAATACCTGCATTGAGAACAAATATTAGTCATTCTTAACAAGTATTTTGTGAAATTCATATTTAATCTAATTATTCTTTTCAAGAACACCTATTTCTCATTATATAAATTGCAAAATATAATTTTAAATGCTTTTAACAACCTCATATCAGAACTTGAATTTTTTATATTCCTGAACTGGCATTCGTCTCCTGGACTCGGTGGTTGAGTTATAGATATATCAAGTATCGATTTAATCAGTTTGTTGATTGCCTCGTGCTAAAGTTACAGACAAACAGAAATACAAAAACAAAATTTGGACAAACGCCCATAGCAAATTTAACGTTTTTTTAACAGAAACGCTGTAAAATTGATTCAAAAAACTTATATTACTAATATTGATTTAATGTTACCAATAATGATGTAATAATAAATAATTATTAAAAACTTAATTAATGTTTCGTACCTATGCACTCTTCTCACCTACATTCTGGGCCCTATCGCACAAATGATTTTAACCTTCAAAGTGTATTTTTCAATTATCTTAGAAATGATCTTCTGATATCAAATTCCAACAGTTAATTAAATGTCAATCAAAAAGAGATTCGAGGTTTTATATCAATCGATAAGGTGAATGGTATACTTGCATTTAAAATGCTGCAAGTTCAGTGTCGTCTTTCTACTTGTATCTGGTTATAAAATTTACATTCCTAAATGATGTTTCACTCTGACGCAAGAGCGCGGCCGCAAAACATTTAAGTATCAAAGAGCGACGAACTCGATGTTTAAGATGATCGATTACTGCATGTTGACGAATCGATTCCTCGTCCGTACCTAACGAGCATTTGATTGGTAGTCAGTCCTATTTGTTTTTGTTGTCGTTTGTATATATTTTGTCATTAGTCTAATAGATACGTTCATTGGGCTTCTAGCTGCGTGCGTACGGGTGGTTTGATGTGGATCTGTGCTTAGTGAATGGATCTCTGCAAATTCAAGGTATTGTTATGTAAATGCATTCCGAAGGCGACATGCGTGGTCTACGCCAAAAGCGACTGTCGATATGTGTTGTTTGAACAAGTACTGTTAGGTTTCGGTAATTTTGACAGAATCAATTCATGAGTAATTATCTAGAAACTAATTAAGGAGTTAACATGGCTTTATGTACTAGTATTCCCAGTTGCGTAATTAATATTTAGTAATTAAATATCTGAACTATTTATTCATTATCATTATCAGAACGATCAGTCTATTAATTCACAGCATGACCATAGGCCTCCCAAGGTGCGCTGCATCTCGGTCGAGGCGGTTTCGTCTCATCCGGTTATTGTCACTCATCATTTATAAGTTGCATGTCTTACGGTTTGGAAGACTAACATCCACGTGAATATTCTGGTCTCGATTCGAGACCTATCATGCGTACTAAATATATTATTACCAACATGTAGCAAACAAGTTTTACCGTCATATCGACATGCACGTTTAATTATTAATTTTTTATATTTTATATGTTGACTAATATATACTTGCCTTTGCTACAATGGTATCAAACTTATTGTACCTACATATGTGCTAAATATTAACAACAAACTCCTTGATCTTCGATTTAAAGGCACTAGTTACGACTTTGAAAATTACTTATATCTTGTTTCCGATCGGTTTGCTATGAGCAACTTATGTAATTATATCTCCTGCGTCTCATCACGTCAGCTGTCAGTAAGCGGGTCGTTGCCCCCGATATCAATCACTTTGCGGTCGGTAAGTTGCATCAGTCGCAGTTACTTGAGAAGATGCTTTATAAAGATGCTACAGATTTTTATACATAAATATCGACGTGTAAATGACCCTTTGAACTAGAAGTCTCTTATTATTATTACAAAAAAAAATCGTCATAATATTTGCATATACATAAGTTAAAGCTTTGTTTAACTTAGTTGTTCTTCATCATTCATTCATCATTACGTCTATGTTATAATTTCTTTATTCGACCAGAAATTCACTTACCTCAATAAACATTTTACAGAATGCGTGGTAATGCTATTACTATTAACACAGCCCCCCCTGGAGGTCGTTTGAGTTAAATTATAGACAAATTCGTGAATAATGCAACACTCTAATCCTGTACGCTTATAAATGTTCAAAGGTAGCAACATTATGTCTTCTTATCACAATAATAAGGCCTAAATTGCCCAATTTTTCCAAGTAGTGAGTTTATTATCGCCCACACAAATTGGTTAACTTCCGTCAAATGCCCCAGGCTTTGTCTATATCCGTCAGTGGTCCCTAATTATGCATTTACTTTGCGACATCGAATGTGTAATATTCAATGAAGCGTAGTGTTTTGCAAGCCATGTATACCACCTATTATTTCAATACTTCAACACTTTCTTCAATAGACTGATAGTTAATTTGCAAAATAAATCGACTATTGTATTTTGTAATGGCCCTCAATAATCTATTTAAATTAATTACCTTTGTCCAACTAAGCGTTACAAGTAATGAGCTGTGTCTTCTAAAGGAAATTTTAGATGTCATGTTTTTATTGTGCGTTAAATAAGGACAAAATCATTTCCAAATTTTAATTATACTTAGACAGTACATTTCATGGTTGCTGGCTATAGAAAACAGGTCTCTCTGTAACTCTTTAGCAACACATAAATTATTCATTACATAAATTTTGTGCATTTCAATATCAGCCCCCCATTGTACCAATAACTTGTCGCTTCGGTACATTTTAATTTAATTTTACTATTAATTTATGTAATTTAAAGATTAGAATTGTTGTATTATTGCAATTGACCCGTGAAAGCGACAGTGGCCGCGCGTGTAGCTTTTCCACTAACATAAAATGAAGGTGAAAATAGCCGCCATGTTAAATAGTTCGCTCGATGTCCGGAGCGTGGCGCTGTTTCAAGGTCGCGCGATCTGGAGTCTTGCTAGCGTCCGTAATCAAGCAATTTTTGTCTGTTACGAAATCATCTAGTTTTGTTATAAGGCCGCGTTGATTTGAATTCAGGCAAGACTCGCCTATTCGTTTTATATTCGTTTTACTAGCATTTTGTGTTAAGTATAAATCTGATTTGTTTATATAAGTTCAGTTACACGGAGTTGCGAAACCTCGCCTGTTAAGAGGCTAAATTTTGAGGTTCCTGACTCGATGATGAAACATTAGATAATTAATCTTTAAGGTTTTGTTAGTATACTTGTTATGTTTGGTTACACATTAATGTTTGTCGTTATTTACTTAGTTGCATTAGGCTAACAGTGCGATAATATTTAACGTTTGTCACGAATATTGTATTGTTGATAAATAAAACGTTTTTATAGAGTGAAATTGCCAGTACAATGTATAAATAATAGCGAATCTAATACTAATTAATCATCTAGTAAGGTCTTCTAGAATACTTCTAAAATTGTGCAGACACTGACTGGCTTTGAAAGTAATGTCCTTTTATAGACGCTTTGGTATCGAGGCACGCAGCCGCAAAAAGTCTTATAGATAGTACCTCTTGGATTTTATGGAGGTTTCGTAGCATAGTTAACGTTTTTAGTGTCAGTTCCAGTAAGTAATTGTAACTATAAAATTTGATATGAGTTTAAGTACTTCACGATCATTTAATTTGGAACTTTAAAATTCATTGAATAAGATTTAGTTATGCATACGTACAGGATAGTAGTAGTTTTAATAGGGTTAGTAGAACTGTATACAGCCATCATATAGAAATATATCTTATCGTGGTAAACTCGCAAATCTTATTACTTTAGAAACTTATTATAGAATCATATTATAAATTGCTAAATCTTGTGAAAAAAACAAAACGCCATCTAAGGTGGAGGAAGATCATAAAAAGGTGTAGGAAGGTGTTAAGATGGTTGTAATAAAGGTACGCCATAATGACGATTCATATTAAACCATAAACCATGGACAGTGGCAAGTGTAAAGATGTAAAGACAAATCGTTTACTACCTACAGTGTAATTATGCACTGCATGATAATTATCACGTTTCATCTTCTATCATCTATCATCGATGCGTTGACAGTCAAGGTTGAAGCGCCAAAAACACTGAACAAATGATCTTTTTCAAGTTGATAACAACTGAAATATATACTTTCAGTTAGCTTAAGGTATTATGGGTCAAATTGGCCCAAAATAAGTTCAATAGTTGTTGGCGTCTCGGTTGTTATGAAAACGTGCTTCGCCTGAGGGCAGCGTCGTGACTGCGTTGATCTGACTATTGACTATAGAGTTACAAATGCAATTCTCGACACTTCAAAACGTAATATTTATGTTGTAAATAAGTTAAATAAAAAAAGCATGACAAAATAGTTGTAAATTATTAAGAAATAACAGTTCAAAAATAAAAATAGTAATAATTATTAATAATTCTTGAAAATAACTTGCCCGCGTCGGTGTTGCCGGGTATTTACGATGTGGGAGTCTTTAAGAAGAGAGTGAATAGGCTATTATAAGTTAATGCGTTCAACATCTTACAATTCATCACCACTTTTCATCAGGTGGGATTGTGGTAAAAAAAAGGTCATTACTTTTGATGTTATCAAATTATGATTCATAGTAAAAACTTACGTAAACGCGAACGCAGAATTGAAAACATCTAATCAATATCAGATTTGTTAATTGAAATTTTACAATAGTATATTGATTGTACTTTTAATTATTATTTGTATTGATTGTCTCTAGATTGCTTAAGATTCAAACTAGATTGACATAATAATAATAATAAAGTAGATATACATATTATCAGTAAATAAATTAATGAGCTGGTATTTCATGTTTCAGGTACTTACACCTCTGCTGTTATGTTCTACCTACACTTTACAAAAAGCGGTACTTATTTCCATACTTACCTATGAGTTCTGACCATTAAAATATAAGTGACACTTGTAGTTATTGTAAAAAATCTAATTAAACGAGTATGTCAACATACGATATATCCTGGAAGCTTTTTTGTTGGAAATACTTGTGAAAGAAACGAGCGTATCGGCTCCTGCGAATCGACATATTTAAAGAAGTTTATAGCCTCGGTATTCCAACTTTTATACCGACTGCAAAATAAGACCGATTTATCATGCGCATAATTTTTCCAGTAAAAAAGATATATTCTGAGCATTATCATGTTATTAAAAAAACATATTCTTAAAATTTTACTGTTTAATAAACCCAGTAAAATCTGATTCGGATTCTGATCATCAGTATCGGAGAAATTTCTTGTATATTTATTTAATGTTTCTTAAATAAAAGAGATTTATATGCAAAAATCTTAAATGTTTTTTTGCATCCTAAATAATGATATTTTTGGATGCCAGATCTAACTCATTCGAAGTCATCGCAACGTAAGTCGGAAGTGCGGTCTCAACATGCCCTCGAATTCATATGTGATGCAATCAATTATAAAATTACTGATATATTTAAGATTGCTGTCTGTAATTTATATTTAACACCATAAAAATAAGTTAGAATAAATAAATTAAAATAAATTATTTATCACTGTGTAACCTTTTTTACTTATTATCACGAATGACTACGACTAATCAACTAATTAACTAGTGATTACCATTATTTAACTGAGCTAGTCTGTTTGTAGTTCGCAAATCAATATTAACTACATACAACCCGATGTTAATGAAGTAACTTCACTTTACAAATTGCTTAAGATTAATGTAATAGATCTGGTCTTCAGGAACCTGTATAATCGCTTTCGCCGACGGTCAATGCCATCGGATGAATCTCATTATACACATATCGCTACTATCGAGAGGTATTACCAAACACGTAATAAGAATGTCGTATGAAATACGCGAAAACATCTCGTTCCTAAAGTCTCGACTATATGGTATCGGACTTATAAGGTAGCTTAATCATAGTGATATATTAATTTGTCTAACTGAATTATTTTTAATAATTCAAACATTATTTCATTAAAGCCGGATGACTTATCGTAAGTAAAAAACTGAGTGTGATCGATGTTTGCTTGATAAAATGATAGTGGCAATATATTTCGAACAGTTCGATTAACCACTAACTCCTCTATTAATGCGTCGTAGAACAGCTCGATGATACGCCCTGGGCCTCTACAGTTTTTTTTTTAATATTAATAGCCGCGCAAACGCGCAGACGAATCACCTGATGGTGAGTGGTCACGGTCGCTCGTGGACATCAGCCAGATCAAACTTATCACCGATAACTAATAATAATAACGAATAAGAAAAAAGTAACAAACTCTCAAGCCCCCAGCCGGAGCACGACAAGTCGTTTAGCGGCTGACTCATGCAGGATGGAGGTAGCCAGCCAGGCAGGTATCACGGAAAGATAATAATCATATTAATGACTTAATAATAATACTGACAATGTTATCCTTACGCGAAGCCCTACCACCAAGCAGGCTGACTTCTGTCGCCTCTTACGACACCATTTTCTGCCAGCGTGGGATTGGGGGGAGTATTCTAGGCCACCCAAATAGGGCAAAAATAACGGGACCTATGTCCAACACGTCATTCTTGTACGTGCAGAAAACAAATGTCACCTAAAATAGAGACGGACAGCTTAATTAGTGACGTAACGGTCCACTGTTAACATGGTGTTAGCGTGACCAGCAACTTACGTAATTTGTCAGAGTCAGGAGCGCAGGACGCGTAACAGTGCGCTATCAATATGCAGCCGGCCCAACACTTTCACCGGCCGTTGTCGATTATTCCTACCGACCGATGTCGACGCCGATAGTCGTGGATTGAATCCGATAACAATTAGAGCGGAAACGTTGCAAGAATACCGATGATTCAGTTATCCGAAACGGAAATAAATTAGCGATACCTCCGTTTTCTTCTTAACCAGCAACGCGTCGGTAACCGTTTGCCGACAGGTGACTGGTGTGATCAGCTGGTTTGTCGGATGTTAACATAAATAATTGTCTGCAATATTTAAATATTTCTGTAATATTTTAGTTGTTATGAATTATTACCGGCCTACACTAAGTACGGTTCCCACTTAAAATAAGTGCTAGGATTTAATATTAATAATAAAACCGAGGCATGAGCCGAATGGGTTACCGTTTATATAATACACTACAGCACAAATTTATCCAGATTTTTATGCAAGTGAAACTTCTTTAGCTGCGTTGAGCATAAAAATTCAAGGTCGTGACAAACGAATTAGGGTGACGAACCCGTAACGTTTCTTAGTACCAATATCGTTGCATAGATGGCATTACACTCCGATGGTGCACAATAATTATTTTTAGTTTTATATGGGAGAAAAAATAACTTATTATTATTATCCAAGCTAGTGCGTGTTTACTTACAAATGCGCATTTCCGTTATGTTTTAGGTTCGAGGGGACGTTTATTTCGAAACAGTTGACGTGTTTGTTAAAAATATTAATAAAGCTTTCATATAAGTTTAATGAAAGTGGAGTCATTCTTTATACTCTTAATTTTAATCATTATCAAAATAAGTATATAGAATATAAATCTAAATATCCAAACGTTGAGTAGTTTCACTTCAAATATGCGCACATCGTGCACACAACCGTTTTTTTGGTTCTATTATTATTTTAGCCTTTTGTTTTGTTAATGCGCTGTGAGTGGTATAGATTATATAAATAAATATACTTTCGTTCTTTCGCTTTTCCTAAAACACAATTGTAAATAGGTAGTCATACAAAAATATATTGTTGTATGATCGGTTCGTTGTAATGGTTAGAAAGTCGTAGCTAACTCTGGTCCTTGTGGAAATTGCAAAGATTTACTCAACACGGACCCAACATAGCTACTTCATTTCATAGGTTTTATAATGTTAAATAGAAAACATAACAGAACAAAATAAAGGAATATTAATATTAGCCAAAAACTTGTAACACCGTAAATGAACAATAAAACATATATATAAAATAGCAGTGTTATTTTGTAGGAAGTTGTTCATTTGCAAATATGATATCATCACCTAACCTAACTTTATATTAAAAATATTCTGTTTGTGTATGACTGAACTTCCTCTGAACAGCTGGACTGATTATTATGTTTTTTTTTCGTGTGATTAACAGAGTCCCTGAATGGTTTAGATTCACAATTTGACCGGTAGGTGGCGCTGCGATCCGTAAATATACTGTAGAAAAAACGTTTACGAGTCAGGTACATGTACAAACATATTGATTACAAATAATTACATACGCTTTATACGCATACCACACACATCTCTTGCTGACAGTACCCGCGATGCATAATCAGTAATAATCGCAAAATAAAATAGCACTCCATATGTTACAATTATTACATTACGTCATTGTAATTTCAGTTCTAAATTGGTAGGCATTTAAATTGTTGATATAATGCGCGTAATTGTCAATGATGTATCTTCATGACCGTCGCATCATATTGTGTTAGGCAAGAGCGCAGGCGAATTGTCTCTAATCACGTAGATTGATCTGTCTATCTGTCCTTCCGTCCGGCTGCTTTCTCTGTACGTGAGTGTACTTAATATGTATTTAAAATGGCTGTGTGGGTGTGTGCTATTTCGTCAGTATTAAGTGTAACAGCCCTAATACTAAAGTGGTAACGTGTCGCAATATTTGTCGTTGCTAAATTGTCCTCCTTTTTGGAACTAAAATATGTTTAGTACTTTCCACTCTCTCTTGTTGTATGCGCAATTGTCTTAGGTAATAGATCAGCTGTAGCAATGGTTGAACTACAAAAACCTCTTGATACACCTTGTTTACTGACATTAGCGCCTAGACTTTCTTGTTGGGAGTCGCAGGGCTGCTCTCTAGTTTTATCTCGACGATAAGGCTTTAACTGTCTCGCTAGTGCATAACCCTTACAAAATTTTGTTTGTTTTGGATTTGATGTTGGATTCAGAGAGCCTAGGAGCGGTTGGAGTGGGGCTAGTTAAGAGAAACCTACGTCTAAAAATGAACATTAAAAGGCTGATAGGTTAGTTATAATGTTGTGGGCGTTCAAAAAACGAGCTCAGCTTCCTTCTTGGGGAAGATGACAACACGTCGAGCCCGGTCTTACACTTGCATGCAATAAAAAATCCAAACATGTCACTTTAAGTGTGTAATCTTGAAGAAACTACATTCAAGCGGGAAAGTGTTAGTATGCCAAAGTCTTAATTAAATCGGACAGGAACAATTAAAATGACAAATTAACACTAAAGTTACGTGATATTCATATGTAATGACTTTGTAGATTAAAAGCATAAAACTTAATTGATATAGTCACTCGTAGCTCAAGTAAATTTTAACTGTATGTCACGTGAGAGTAATTTCACCGGGATATATTTTGACAACTTCACGACGTCGAGTTTTTATGTATGACTTTGTTATTTTCCGATATAAAATTTGCAGTCCACCTGATTTTAAGGAACCGTTGGTGTCAATAGATATCATCTACATTAGATCATATGGCGGTTGTCTTTATTTAATTAGTCTAACTTTGGTGTAACGGTGGTCCCTCCGTAAATAACACGAAACGTCGCCAACGGCACAATCATTGCAAACAATTCGGCTGTAAAGCAAAATCTAATGCAACTTAGATTTAAATAACAATCGGTCTTTAAACAATTTCCAAATGTTAGAAAGAGTATAAATAATATGCCTTTCTTATAATACTCTTAATTGCCACTCAAATTATGCAATTTTATCATTTGAAATATAATATTTACTCAACTGAACATTTTACATTTTTCTCTAAACTGCTTTGACAACTTTTTATTACTTTTTCTTTTTTAAAATAACACTCAGCCAAACCTATTTGACATAAAAATCAGTAGTTACGTATACACATCTTCGAGGTAAGTACAATATGCAAGACTTTATATTTAATTAACGGTAACGCAATTAACAGCCTACTGTGTTAGGGGAGTGTAAGTAGCTCTGTGACATCGATGTTTGTGTGATGTACATTGGCGGTAAAACAAACAGAAACATAAACATGTAACATCCTTGTTTAAATCTGGGCTAAAAAAATATTTATCATCTATCTGATACTACTAGCAACATTCCCTAACATTAGATTTGCATTTCCCGGCAGTGAGTATATTATCTAGTGAGGGCAATTTTTTTGGCTGGCAATTAGAGCTACACCTGCAGCATAGTTATCAATACTAATATTCTGAAGGTTGTTCGAATTGCATGAGTTTGTGTATACGCGGAAAGTAATCTCCGGAACCACGGTAAGTATTAAAAAAAATCTATTTGAAAGGTAAATTATTCCGGAAGAAAGGGTGTAATAATACCTTGTTAAGGGTATATAAACAACATTTGTTTAACCTGAAGAAAATCGAGGCGGTCCGCTAGTATAAAATAAAATCAGAATATCAAATACGTAACGTACTTAACGCACTTTAGATTTTGATGATAAGTGGTGAGAGATCACGTTTGTTGTTTATTTTACATCCAGCGTCACGGCTGACCTCAGCGCGTGTTACATACGAGTATATGACAGAGCACAACATTCCGGTGATGATGAAGAGGAAAGATTTACTCAGTTTCAGTACCTCTACAAAAATAACTACTAAGGATAAGGGTTACATCAAACACATTTCTTTTATTCGATGTTGCAGTTGCAGACGTGTTAGCATGACGGAAGAGGCTCCCACGCACAACACGCAATAGACACGAACCGCTGCGTCTGATAATTCGGTGCTTACTATGTTATTATTTTTGTTACCACTTGTCGAAATTGCATTAAAATGATCTCTTAGATGGCTTAGATTTAGAGTCACATCCTCTAAGTATTCCGATTAAATTGAATATCATTTGCTTTCGTGAATGATATGTATAAACGTTGCCAACAATGTGAACTATTGGCATCATCTTTCTCATTCCAGGATCCAATACGACTTGATGCTGTATCATACTTGATGTGATAGCCATAATATGATGATGATGATACATGATGTGTACCTATAGTCCACAATACTGTTAGGTTTTGAGAATGTTCGGTTTATCCAGTTTTGATTACCGCCGTGTGCAGGTTTGTCTATGTATGTACTATGTCTATTATGTAGACATTCCAGAACTAATGTTACCAAATTCCGTATGTGTACCATATTTTATCTTTTCCTTACAGTAGGTTCCGAGAGTAGTAGATGTGACAGCCGAACAGACGCCACAAACAAACAAGAATGTTTATTGTGTTTATAGAATACTAAAAATATTCATTCAAAATGTTCAGTCCAAAAGTGAGTTTAAATTTTCAAGATAAATATCAAAGCTGTGGATTATTTATTAATCCTTCTAACCTTTGATAGTTCCGTTTTTGTCACTTACTTCAACCACCTGGTTATTTGCACGCTGGGTTTGCGATGCAAGTCTAGTGGTAAGCAAATATTAAATCCATCCATCAACCATTTAGTTCCCGGCATGTGATTGATCGACTGAAATTTGAATTCAACACGGAAGTATAATACAATCAAGTGAGATTGCCATTAAACTAGAAGCAGTTTGATGTCATTTATTCTTGTCTTCAAAACAGGACACTCACATAAACACTTCCATTCTGTTGCTCAACACACAATAGTGTTACGTAAATAACCGTAACGCGCTAAATTGTTTCCTGATGATGGAATTGCCCCGATCGGCTAATCTAGCCGGTAGTTTTACCAATTTGTGTATTTATGATCCCTATAACGGGGCTGGTGGTTGTTAAACCGTTCGTTGCGACACTTGCGAGTCACGTTCCATTGCTGCACGGCTGCAATGACAAGAAAATAAGGAGACTGTTATTCTCCGATTCTCATCATATACCTATAACACGATATATACATACATAGTTACATACACTCACTACGCTTCGGTAAACTTGTTTATTATGTTCATGCATCCTTTTTATCTAACTAATCAAGTATCAATTAACAAACAAGCATACGAACCACCTGACAGTAAGTGATCACCGTCGCCCACAGACTACAGTATACCAAAGGCATTAGGTTGAAAATCCATTTTTTCTATAAACATCCGGAATACCTTGCAAGAGGTAAAAGTATGTTTCAAATAGGTACCGTGGTTCCAGAGGCTACTTCACTTTTCCCTTCTTATCATAACAATAAATATAGTTTACAATCGTCTATCCTATAAAAGTTACCGCAGCTCTACCGGAGCCCGTAGCTCTCCAATCCCTTTGAACTTCCAAATACACATATAAGTCCAACTTTAAAATAAATAAAATAGCATGCTAGGACGACGCGGTTTGCATCTTCATTCATAATCCGCACTGCAAAGGACTGGAATAACTTGCCCGCGTCGGTGTTCCCGGCTACTTACGACGTGGGAGTCTTCAAGAGGAGAGTGAATAGGCTATTATAAGTTAGTGCGTTCAACATCTTAGACTTCATCACCACTTACAATCAGCTAGGATTGATGTTAAGCATTAACTTATCTTATGTAAAAAAAAGTTCTACGTCACATATTAAGATATCGTTTGATATTTACAATAAAATGTCTTTGTGTCTGTCTGTTTTAACTCAATAATGTCAAAAAATACTGGATTTTCAAGCGTTTTTTACCACTTACTTTTTACTAAAGTGTATAATTGATGAATCTTTTGTTTAAATAGCAAAATACAGATAAAGCTTAAACAAAGATGTGTGAAACTTCTCAAAATTTTCCTCACGCAAATCCGGGCTGAGTCGTAGGTTTATAATAATAATAAAAAAGATAAATATTTATATTAATATTACACGTGATTTGTAAAACCACGCTGGCTATGACACCTTCGGCCAAGCTTTCGTAATACGCAGGCGCACACACATGTATTAAAATACAAACAGACGTACGTAGAACGTTCGTATTAGGGAAAGTATGAAATAGTTCAGTATAGATACTATACTCACTATACGACTTCTCTCTTAGTTCAATTCGATTCTACTAGTGGATTACCGAAAAGGAGTACCAAATTTAAATTAAAATTGTACCAGTATTTAACACTTTTATAAATAATCTGTCACCTTAACTACGAAATTGTTGGTACTTTGGATATAAACTTTATTATCTTCATGCTTACATAGTTAACAAATTCGCGGACTCAGTCCACGCAATAATATCTACGTAGTCGCAGTTTTGCAATAAAAGCACAGATTAAGGCGTAATCATTAGCGATTTGAGACATATTTATGTATTTAGTTCAGATTGAATACCGTAAGAAACAACACTTTTAACTTTGAGCGTTTCTGTACATTTTACCGATGGCCGCTAGTTGACGACCGCAGCGGGCACCTTATAATTTGCAATTACTCTTGTGTCGCGTCGATTGAAGACAATAAAGGCTCCAAGTCGCGTGCACAGATACGAAACGCACGAATGTAATGCGCGGAATACCGCAGCAGATCGATTCTTCAAATAGCTTTAGAGTATTATTAGTATCGCCATTATGTAACGTTCGGTAATTTAATACTTAGATTACATTTACAAGGCGGCATGTTAAAAGATATTATGTAAACGAGGGCGATTTCATTTTACAAGCACAAATTATAATAATATGGTCTTCTGTGATTCGTGTTTATGTATTCGTTATCTAAGTTTCGTTCTAGTGTAACTCGATTGCGGAGACAGAGCGTTACCTTGTTGTGGAATGGCTTGTGGGAAACTGGAAAACAAAGCCTTCTATACTTATTTTATTTAAGAAAACGTCGTAACGACATGACCTTATAGTTTTGTTTGAGTTTAGTTACGGATTGTCCATGATTTGATGGGTATATTAAATTGACTTCAAAAAAGGATGAAGTTCTTAATTCGTTTGTATTTTTGTTCTCAGTATTTTTTTTTAATATTTGTGTACTTCAGAACTCTTCAATTTATTAAACGTTTTGGAAAATTTCTTTTATCTTTGAGAGTTTCAGATTAGGTTCTACTTAAATCTGAAAAAAAAAATGAGTGGTACTTTTCCGGGGTCAAAAAATAGGAGATGAAAAACCAAGAAATTCACCTTCCTCAAATTGATATCGATTTCTTTTGTCAATTATTTTATATACACGCCCACACTATACTGCACTAGGATTTCTTGTGTCGTGAACAGTATGGACCAATAACATTAACAAACGCTACCAACTGGGCTTCAGAGTCGTGGTTGATATTATTATTGTTATTAAACAAAAATAAATTTCTATATATTAAAGATTAGGCACTCAACTCTTAAGCTGCATCGTTATGAAATAGGCCATACATAAAGTTTTAAACCTTTCATTGTTGAAATGTGACTAGTTATTAATACAAAGACTCCGAGCTCCATTTGAACCGTATTTGAATAACGGTGACAAATGTGTCTCGGTGTGGTTGAGCAAAGATTTGGCATTTTCATTCGCGTTATTGTTACTTTAAATACACTGAATGACAAGGACATTCTCGGAAACAGGCATATAGGACAATTGTTCTAATTGGGAGTGAAGTGGAGAAGCGTTTGCAACCCAACATGTCGTAACAATTGTAGGCGTTCAATTGATTTAGGTTGTAGGGGTGCAGTTTTCGGTTGGATGGAAAGCTAGTGGCAACATATTTGGAGCGATTTTGTTGTGCTTCGGAAGTCACATTAACACGTTTATATACCAGTCGTTAAACCTCGTCGGAGGTCTATCAACGGCATACGAGTTTCACACGCTTGGATTAGCTATTAACTTCTCCGGTTTATAATTGAACTGAGTAGCGGAGAACTTTCTAGGTCTCCGCAATTACGAGGATAGACCCCTGCAGTGATTCAATAATTTGTTAAGTCTAAAGTGAGAAAATTTGCTCCAACATCCCCCGCTCGTAGTGCACCATGCTGAGAAACGGACGAGGCTATGGTGAACAATCCCTGGAGGTCTCTGTTCTCTGTACCACCCAGTTTAATCCCGACGGTACATGCATAATGGTATGATGTTTTGCCCGACTGGCTAGCTACTGTCTCCCTTCTAAAGTAGAACCAGTGTTTTCAGTTCCCAACGCGTTGGTGATGACTTTGCTGCTACTTATGTACACGGGCGACGTCGACCGTTTACCAATAGGTGGCTCATCTGCTCGCGTGTCATCTAGGTACATATAAAAAAACGTATTCTCACAATGTTGTTCATTGTGACGTGATTTAGTAAGTGTATATGAAATTACTTGTTTTGTGCCATATTATAATTTTAAAAGCATCTACTCGTAATGGCAGCCTTTCAAATTGCTCAATTACAGAAAGTAGATAGACTAACTAGAGCACTGGTTGTTTGTATTCTAGTATTCATAATATTGGATACGATTACGTAAATGAAACGTTCCACGTACCTGCTGCGGTTATGACACTCAACAGGTTTTATTTCTGTGTATAATATATTTATAACTATCTTATTATATCTGTGATCATTTAACGTTGCCACCTACAGCAAATTTCGCACTTACATAGCTGCACCGTGGGCGTGAATAACTTTAGACGTTAAGTCCAACTTTTATAATAGCCTCATTCTAGTTTTATAAATAAAGTGTTAATCTGAGGCGAAAAGGATTCACCTGGCCTTCCAAATTACTTTATAAACTTGTCCACGCCGGTTAAGACAACTGTCCATAAGGAGGCCAAGGTTTAAGATTGTGCTGGAGAAAGGGAGTAAGGTCGCTACCAGTCTTTTTCCAACCAAACCAGACATTTCAGTGAATTGAACATATAGATGGCAAGTTTATTTTTGTAATCCCCGCCAACCGTGGATTTCAGTGGATTGAGGGCGACTTCGAATTGTTCCGACCAAACGGTCTAAATTTTGATTTAAAATACGAATGGCATTTCAGATAATATTAATGATGAAATGTATGTACAGTTGCAAATAATCCGCATACAGATGGTACGAGCAGGCACTGAGAACGTGTGTCGCCTTACAGCACGCCAAGGTCAGTCTATCCAGAACAATTTTTCTCCTAGACTGACTGACGTCCGCATCAGTATAAAGATTTTCTTAATTTTTTGTTAACATAAAAAAATCACACTTTTTCATTAATACAGAAATCATATATAATATGTTTAATAACAATATATGAATATAATTGTTTTATTAAAACGGAACAGCAAAATAATGCAAACACTGCAAATCTTTTTAAAACATAATGTAAATGTAAAAAAATGCTTAATCTTACTTTTTTTTGCGATCGTTTCTACCGCGTAAGTGTAAACTTTGGAGTTCCTTGAGCGCTATGACATGGGGTTCTTCAAAAAAGGTGTAGAAAGAGTTGTCCTTCAGGGTCGGCGATGTATTGGCTACTCTTTTAAAGTTGTACATGTCCAGAGGTGACGTTAACTACTTAACATGAGGTGGCCAGTCTGCTGACTCGTTAGCCCATAAAACTATATAAAACAAGTAAAAAAAAAATTCAAGTCAATTCGTACTAAGGTCGACATTTTTATTTTAGATTATTTTTAAAATTTACAATCAATGTATATATGCATATTTAACACTTGCTTAACATCTTATACAATATAAGAGATTTTTTTTCTCCCATACAAAACTATAATCAATTAATTAGATTTAAATAACGAATTAATTTTTAAAAAATGTATTAATATCAAGTGTCATTAAGTACAAGTTTAAAAAAATGTATTTGAACTTGTGTGGATGAATAAAAAAGTATTTTATGAATGATTGAAAATTTTGAACAAGATATATAAATATATATAGGGAGATTATAACCAAATAGAAAGAATTTAAAAAGACTACGATTTTGATGACTGATTTAAATTTATACCTACCTTTGTATCATTTAGTAATTTTGTAACCGTTTTTTTCAATATTCTATATTTACACTTTTCAGGTTATTAGGTTGGTTATTTTAAATATTCACTCTTATCGGTTTGTGAAAAGTGTGTTTTTTGTACGTTTATTGTATAAATGATTTATTTATTTATTAGGTTTACTAAATTAGCAACCATAGTTAAAATGAGAATAAAGAGCTGGCATCTAAATAGTGTAGGTATGCTTTACGTATTACCTATTCAAATATAAAAAAAATTATAACTAAGGTCATTGAGTAATTGTACATCCATAATTATCATATAATAATATATGATATAATCATTGAATATCATTGATTATGATGAGTTAATCTACTCGTATCTATACTACTAATAAAAACTCACCGCTCACCTTACGATTAAATATTTTTTGTAAATTTTATCGCAGGACACTTTCATACCTTGTACGTTCTCTAGCTTCCTGCCTCTGAACAGATCAGATAGAATTTACTGGACAGATTAAGATTATACTTACAATATATGTCACTTATACTATGGGTCAAACTTTAGATTTTTTTTATTCTAGGAAAAAGAAACCCACGGTACACGTAATAAATGTTAGTATGGAAGCTCTGTTATTGCAATAAAGGAACATTTTTCTGATTTATATAATAAGAAAAACCGTTTCCCAAAACAATAAAATGAAGCAAACTTTATATTTAATAAACACATTGACTGTTTCGAGTGCGGGCGCTATTTGAAAACATAAGATGTAGGTTTTCTGAATATTGCTCACTTCGTTCTCACTGAGCTTATTTCATTTTCGACTTGATTAACATTACTGCAAGTGTATGGTGCAAGTATACATAGTGTCGTAAATGTTAGAATTGCAAAAGCACTATTACTTACTTAGTGTATATAAACATGACGTGGAACTCTTTCATTCTATCGTTCACTTCACGCCGGATTAAAGAAGGCGTAATTGAAGAGGGCGTGAGTGGATCGATATTTTTCAAAGGTCTCCACTATATTTGGAATGAGATAATCGTATTTATTTGCTTTGTGTTATTAATGTTGAAAACAAGGTCATCTAATAATGGTTTCAATAAGTTTGAATCAATGTGAATGTCAATTTTTTTCATCCTAGCAGAAAGGTCGAAGTAAACTGGGTATTATTGGAATAATTTTTAGCATCTGACATCTGATTCCTTGACAAACTTTTATAGAGAAGAGACTATTAAATTATGACTATTGTGTTTTTTATGGTAATAGCCGACAAACGAGCAGACGATCCACCTGATGGTAATGGTCATCGTCGCCCACGGACATCAGCAAGACCAAAGGGATCACTGATGCGTTATAGCCCAGGAAATGAGAAAAAGGTACAAAAGAAAGAGAGTACTGGCTCTCAAGCCCCCAGCCGGAACACGACGAGTCATTTGGTCAAGTTAAATCTTATCATAGGTATCAATCATAGGTATCAGAGTTCAACAAAACACTTATGTAACTTTTAATTTACGTTGTACTATAATTCGATTTCTTGTTCATGTTAAGTGTTGTACAATCTTATTTCTGAATACATTGTAATATTATTTTTAAGATAACACTATTCGTCGAAAAATCTTTAGACTAAATAGAACGAACAATTTTCGACCTGTTCATCACCACAATCGAACTAACTGTGTATGATTACAACAAAACAAAATAATGTAAACAAGTTTTTATAGTCGTTAATCGTCTAAACGTTTTTTATTTTAAATCTCGGAGATCGATGGATAATAAAATAACACCTTTAAATCTGTTCACGTAAAAATAGGGAAGCTATATATTTTGAGTTATTAAGGAGGCACGTCCTCTCATTAGTCGGGTATTGACATATTTTTTTTATAAAAGATTTAAGTGACACGTGATATTAATAAAGAAATTCGAATTGCTGCACTAATTTCCACACTTTTCATTTATCTCACCAACAATCCGCAGTGGAACCGAGTTGTAAAGTGCTCTCTAGACCACTTAGTTGTAAGAATAGACCCGCGTCCAAGTTGGCAACTAACAAGTAGCCATAATCTGTTTCAATATTCAACAACAATATTACGCAAGTATATAAACATGACAACACTTCTGAGTGTTGTTTTAAGGTACACATTAAACAAACCGCAAGCGCAAGGTCTTTGATCAATCATTTTGATATGAAATCTGTAACAGGTCGCTCTAGATCTCGTTTGGTTTCGAAATCAACCTTAGGCCAAACCTTAACCAAAATACAGACTACAACAGATTCATACAGCCGTGACATGATTCGATTTGAACTGAAAAAATATTTAGTTATGACTGATTGTCAATTTCATTAATTAATTTCAAATACTGTATTTAAATTTAATACAGGAATATATATTTGTGTCATATCATAATTATGCTCATTGATCTTAAATTTGGAACAGCATAAAGCTGTTTTATCGCCAGCGTCTATTTCGAACAATTTCTAATTACAAGAGGAATTATGGATATGAATAAGATTATGGATAGATGGATTGTTAGAGCATGACCACCATATTATCTCATAATCGTTCTACATTTGTGCACCGGTCTTCTCTTACTATATGAGGCCATCCATAGTTTATCACGACAGTCAATTTTAAGCTGATAGAACTTGTACATTTTTAAAAACTTAGGAACTGTTAGTTTCTCCCAGCATGTTTTATATCATCGAGACAATTAATAATTTGAAAAATTGGTCACGCTTATACGAGACCTATATTAGAACTTATTGATATCACGTTAAATGAGCATGGTTATAAAGGTTTAATGTAAAAGATTATGTAGCATTATTGGTGGTGACCCCGTCTGCCGAGCGAAAGTCTCGCAAGCGTCCTCCGGCCGGAGCAGAAATATATGTACCCAGTAGTTAAAATACTTTCGGAAATGTTGTAAAAATAAAAAAATAAAATGTAATATTTCTTTATACATGTATAAGTATATGTCATAACTCAGGATTCTTAGGGCGAAGATGTGTGTGTGAGTATTTGTACGAAAAATTTGAGTAGGCCCTATCGGACGCGGTAGTTTTGCCCATGCCCATTGAGTACTAACCCTTTCCGTCATGATAGTACTTACGTAGCATTAACATAGAATGTTAGTAAACAATTATGGTGGATACGATAAATTATGTTGCGATACCAAATTTCATCACTGAGTAAATATTTCTTCTTGAGCTTGTTTATTTTGTATATGTGTCGGGACATATTGACTAGTCCCTTTAAATACAATTAGGTACAACCTACTGACGGCCCGCTCCGACCATGTTTTGATTATATAGCCTGGGCTCATCTGGAATAATATACCTATGAAATGCTAAAATAATTTTTCAAATAGGTGCCGTAATTCCGGAGATATATTCCGCATACATACACACAACAAAATTCGCACTCTTCCTTTATGTATATTGGTATATATTTGGCACCTCAAAAGAAAAAATATGTCTCAATAGAAATAAAATACCTTATTAGGTACAAATTCAGAAGTCATTCCTTGCATATCGCTTCGTGTAGGTTCATGGGGCCCGTGCTTCAGATGAGATAATAAAATTGGTTATTCCTACAAGACAGTGGACCATTAAATAGCGGTTTGTTGTACTAAACCTCGTCTTGTGCAAGAATAGACGTAATGACTACCGTATGTTACCATGTAGACGTATGTTACCATCATTAGTAGTTCAAACTAGAATAGGGAAGTTGGTAGAAATAAATAATGTTCATGCGGTAGGGTTTATTTTAACATACATAAGAGTATTAAGTATTAGTTGAGAACTGTTCCACTTGAATTATCGTTGACAAAATTTTCATTAGCTAAAGACGATAAGTAAATTATAACTGTCGCGTTTTTTTAATTCAACATTTTTTTATGTAATTGTCATCGTAACAACCTAATTAATTGGTTACAATCAAACTTTACTGTCGCATATTTTAAATTTATATCCGTTTTGGATACTAAATATTTAAAAATAGAAAGTAGTTCAATTGTCACTATATATATACAATATATGTAAATATAGCTTAATTGCGGGTAGTTTGGACTGACAATAATTAAGACAACTAAATAATCAAATACCAACAAATGTAGGTACGCTTGTTACGGATATATTTATCTTATCCCCTTCGTGCAGCTGACTTTTTTCTATCGATTGAGTCATCTTAATAAATCTACACTAATATTATAAAGGGGTTAAGTTTGTTATTTTTTTTATGGAAAGTAGGGGCTTATTTCCGGAACTACTGACCCAATTTTAAAAATTCTTGCAACAGATATTTTACTGCCGCAATAATAAGTTTTCAGACAGAAAAAATATATTTGTAAAACGAGATGGAATATAATAAAATTTCCAACCCGAACGAAGAATTATTTTTTACATCAACCCACAGCCTCTTTCAGCTCAACGCATCTCTGAAACCTCAGATATAACTTGGGAGACAGAGTGAGACGCGTGCGTAGGGCGTAACGCTTAGTTGTTTAAGCGGGGTAAATGTGGTTTTAATGGCTTCTGATATCTAATATAGGTACCTAAACTGTATTACTGCAGAGAAAAAAATATATATACATAGTACAATTGATTAAACTGTAATTGATTAAATGATATGGTTTTATCCGCTAGAGAGCTTCGATTCATCAATCGTTTACATATGATGCTCTCTTGTAAACAGAAAGTCTATGACAAGGCTCAAGGACTGCTATCTCACGACAACAATGGAGCCCGATAACGTAATGCACCGAACCACGGACGTGTTCATGAAATTTTGTCACCAGCCTATCCAGCTATCGACATAACCCAATGTTGCTTAACTCGGTCGCGTGACATAAGCTATGAACTTGCAATTGGTACGATTTTATGTGGTACCTATTAACATACATCCCGAATGGGTCAACATCCTGGCTCCGGTAAGGGCCGTGGCCACACTCACGCAAAACAACTATCGCAGTAACAACGGTTAATCGTTACAAAAGCGTTGCATCAGTTACATCGGAACGGAACAGCGCACGCGTTACGTCAGCTACGTAATCCGGAACGGGAGTACGTTAACGTTTCACGCACGCACGTATCTGCAAATAGTCAACAGCCTGCTGCTTGTATGAACGAGGGCAGGATCACGATGATATGTAGAAATCAATGAACTCAGCAATTCAAAATATAGATGATTGTCTAAACTGAAGATATTAATATAACATGACATTTGAAAACATCTCCGTTGATGCAAAGAAGAAAGCGCGGTACCCACTTACAACTTCCATTTCAAACGAACGAATACTTGTCTGGAAATATGCTCTCCTAGATTTGTTAAGTTTGGTGAAACAATCAAGTTTACACCATATCATTCACCTACCTGCTATTTTACACAGTTGCGGCCTTACGGGCCATTAGAAAATGATTGATGGTTCATGAAGCGTTGGTTACACTCGATAGTAGGCTATAAACGCAAAGCGTGTGCGAGCCATTTGTGTGTGAATGGAGTTTAACCGCGTATTAAGTGATCTTGTGCTGTGGTTCGTGCACAGGGGATTATCTTTTACTTTCTAAATTAACTTCCTACCT
>DWPT01000350.1:0-25585 GCA_018251895.1 Agathymus mariae mariae
CCTTTATCGTACCGGGACTCCCTTTTAAGTTTTATCGGCACGCACATTTTATCAACTTAGTTTTATTATATAATATAGATATAGATATAGATTATGCAGGTAGTTCAGTAATAAACCAGTTGCGCCGTAATCTCCGTGTTTGATTGCTTGCCAGCTCTTATTTTATTCAAATACTTAACTACTTCGTTTGATAATATGCCTGATGTGACGTTGCGATGTTTTATAACTACGATAATTTCCGACACGTGACGCTGTTGTTACGATATTATACTTTTATAAAGCTATATTATTAAATATTTATTTATATAAGCACAAACGATATCACGATACAGGTGGCGAGATTAATTCATTTTTTTCGGTATCAGTTAACTACACGAATTATGAAAGATTTATATTGCAGGAGAACGTCTGACAAGAAGGCTAGTTAGCTAAAATATAAACTGACCCTGTTAAGAGTTAAATCTTCGACACGTTGAAGGCGAACAATGCTCATTGTAATCCTATATACAGGTGCAGTTCCATAACTGTTAAGCCACTGTTCAGGGTAATGCAATATGTAATGTACAGTCTATAAACTTTGTATCTTTTACAATACTTCGGTGAAATCTAACAAAATTATATTCTTTAATATTCCATTGTAACTGAATAAAAGTGAAGTAAATATTAATAGGTGTGATCTGTGTAGGATTTTCAAGTGATATCATCGCGGACTTGTCATTGCTTGGTGTTGGTTGGAACGGATACTAACAATTATTGTATTTACACAAATTTTCGACCCTGTGACCCTGACCCCTTTGGTCATGGTCACGCCGAGATTGCGGTGGCGCGAGAAACTCTTTACATTTGACATACAGTAATGACATATAAACGTGTCCAACCTATTGTTTTCATCGTTGTCCTTACTTAATGTTTCGTAACATATTTTAAATATATTTACATGAATTCTTTTACTAGGTAACATTGTTACAGATTTCAAAATATCTTCTTCCTGATATAGAAAGGAATATTATGACTCTAGTTCCACTTAAGCCAGAGATAATGTACAAATTCATTTGTTGCAGAATATGACCGATTCATTACTCCGATCAGATCAGACATCCTCCTGTAACACACTTAACCGTACTATACTACAAAAAATTCATATTATATATAAATTCTTGGTATAACATATAAAAAAATCTGATCTTAAATATCCATCCAAGGGAGGGAGTGAAGATAAATTGTGCGAAATATAATTTTATTGAAAAAACAATCTTATCATTGTATCTCAGGTCTCCACTTGTTTTCCAATTACCCCCTTCCTCTAAATTAATATTTATATGTGACAACGCTGCCCTTTAAATGTTATAGTAATGAGTTGAAATTCTACCTAACTAAAATGCTCACTGATCGAGTTGAAAGCGACGCGTGTTAGTCACCTCGCGACAGATGTAAATAAATATTTAGTTTTCTATAGATATCCGTCTCGTCTTCGCTGAAAATTGTATTCAAATCATTACCGCAAACATCATTTAATTTGTCTATTAGTTGTACAAACTCTTGGTTTTTATAGCAAAGGAATTAAATAAGTAAACTATATTATCTGTACTAAATATTATAAAATGAGTGCCAATTATGTGAGTTTGTATGTATGCGGAAAGTAATCTTCGGGACCACGGGCAACATCTATTTGTAAAATTCTTGTACCATTTGAAAGATACATCATTACGGATGGGTATAGGTGTATTTAAATAAAGCTCAATAGTTTGTTTGTTTGTTATTTATTTTATTACGAAATGTGAGAAAAAGTTTATGAAGCGGAAATACACTTCAAATAAAATTTCTTCGAAGTAGTGTCAAGGTTGCTTTAGTTCAGCATGAGGGAAAACAGTACTGATACCTCTGAAGTCCACATAATCCCCACAGATTTAACATTCAGTTTTAAAAATACCTTCGAAGGTATCGTTTGCAGTCACAATAAATAAAGCACAGGACAGACATACGAGTAGGTGTGTAGCAATAGATTTAAGGGAATGCTGTTTGTCTCATGGTCAATTGTATGTTCCGTTGTTGTAATATGCCACGAAAATAATACTAAAAAATGTCGTTGAAATACTATATGTTCTTCTGTTCTAGTGATTTTTTTAAGTTACACGCGGGTGAAATCGCCGGGCACAGCTATTTATGTTAACATAAACGTATTTAATTAGCTTGAGTAATGATGATATTCACTATGTTTTATATCATTTAGTGTTTAGTATAGATTATACTATATAATTCTCATGTACATGTCTTTTCTCAATTAAAACATTTTTTCAGATCCTTAAAAGCTGTAGATGAACCTAATAACTGAGATGCCTTGTAAAAATAATTAATTATACAACTGTTAGGTTGATGACACTGAGGTTATGCTATTTTGAACAATAAAAGCGTTTATATAACAGAAAATATTATGTAATGCGATAAGAAATACCACAAAACAGACGTCACAACTAAACACATACACATTGTTAACTTCTGCCCGATCAAACTTCAGAAGTTGCAATTGTAACTTTGATTTTAATTAAACATGAACTATTATTTTTGTATCAATTGTATAAATATTTTATAACCAACTAATTCCTTCATTTACACTGATTCTGGAATATACATACATTTATTCGGTGTAAGAGTTACCTTTGCGTTTTACTTTATTCCTTTCTATGTATTTCTTTGCTAATCAAGTTTATTAATTTGGAACATCCCGTGATCACAAATCACTTGTTTAAATTTTATCTTAGTATTCCACTGCAATAAATCTTATAGAAGTTACTTTAGCATTTTAATTCCTTAACCAGCTCTGAAACGAACATTCTGATCCTTCGAGCCGAACTAGCGGCCTATAATTTTGAGTATTTAATAACAGAAAATATGATGACTCATTGTGTTTCGCCTGGTGGGTGTGTGCAGGCAAATAATGAAGATGAAGGTAAAGGACAAAGTAATCTGATATTGGACTGGAAATTCTAAATCAAGTGGCCGCACGATACAATTGCCAAAGCTAGAACATCCATCTATTGTTCATAACACGCACATGCGTCTCATAATAATATTAATATTACAACACGTGTGCTTCAATTGTCTTTTGTTGTTCACATAATCGTGTTGGCAAAAGCTAGTAGCTCCCTGCGTACGTTCGCCCCCATCACCTGCCTGCGACTGATATGAGTCATCGATTATACTATGTTATATTACATTGTATCAGTAACAACCGGTATCAACTCGCGTACAGATGCCCTAGTATTATTAATATACTCGGACCCACGACCATAACGCGGCTTTGACACGACAACGATTGTGGGAAACACGAGGTTAACGTCATTTAACACAGCGTTTACATAAAATTGTACGCTGATACCGTTGATAAAAAATGACTCATTGTCAAAAGCTTAATTGTGTTTTAAATTAAGTTTAATGTCGGCAGTTGCTGTGTGGAAGCCTTTAAATACACTTTAGGTTAAAACGTTGCTTTGACTTTTTTATACTATTCAACACGTACAAAATAATATTTTTTCTTATACGGTATAAATTAGTAACTGGCTTCGCTTTGCTTCGAGAAACATAGACATATATTTAGCAATCGTACCTGACTTTCATTTATTTTTGTCTACTGTTTCATGTTTATTCCAATAAAGGTTTTAGGTACTACTTTTTAAAATTATTAAAATTAGAAATATATTTCTTTATTGCACTAACAAAAACAATTAACCTGAAAAAAATATCGAATAAATCCATAAATGTAATGAATCTCCTATCAAGACTCTTAAGTTTTTTTCCCGACATACGATATATCCTAGATATTGACCCATAATAAGTATTTACATTTGCCAAGTTTGTACGTAATTTCTTTAGTGATTTATTTTCACGTAATTCTTTTTCAAATAGAAAAAGCTAGATAATATTCAAATAAACTTAAATGTATGTATGCTTGTATGTTTTAAAAAACTTAATATACAGTATTCATTCCTGTTTCAGTTTTAGTATTAGTCGGGGTTTTAGTTTTCCGGATGCAGGTGGCACTCTTGGAGTGCAACACGCGCATCTGTGACCACATGTTAGCTTTTTTGTGCATCGCGGTTTAGGAATTAGTTGACGTAATCGACCGAGTGCACCAAGCGATAAATATTACTACAAACATTTATACTTTGTAAGAAGTATGGCTTTTGGACGAAATTTATAAATAATTAACTTAGTCCACATTACCCTTATAACAAATTATAATATTAGAACTTTCTTAACTTAGATTTAGATGTGTAAAAAATATAAGTCGGATATGTCTCAGACATAAAAAGTAAAATACAGTCTAGCTCCTATTAACAATATTTTATTTGCAACATTTCACAATCAAATTGATTTAATATTATGTACTCGGATAGACAGCATTGCTGGCGTAACAGGCAAACATTTTCACGGGGGGATGTTTGTTAATTCGAGCAGAGTAAAGTTACCACAAGAATTCATTGTTGTAACAATAATTACAGACACAACGCGTAACACTTTCTGGCAGACAGGCACTAGTGTCCAGTGCGGTTGAAACGCGTGTGCCCATAGCGCTTGCCCCTTGGCTAGGGTCTGTTGTAGAACGAGTTGACGAGTGTTGAATCATAGCGACGGTACTACCGTCACTTCCGGTCACCGCGTTCCGTCTAGTAGCATTATTGTTGACTGTCTATAATGTCTATAGTGGGGCAATAATGAGTTTTGATGAATTATATTAATACAATACCCTGTTAATTTGTACAATAAATTTATAAATAATATTTAATTAATATATTTGTATATGATTTTTTATATATATTTTACTGGTGCGTATGTTGTTGGGCCTGTGTCCTAGTAGTTACTTGATGCTGAAGTTGTTTCTTTTGTCTCCTTGCGCAATTTGACGGAGATTTTCTCGATGTGGCTACAAATTTAACTCTCACTTGGTGCCAAAGGCACTTACTTAAAAAACTAAACTTATTTCCGTTTACATTTTGAAGAACAGTGGTCTCATTACAACTCCTACAAGAACATTTAAAAGTTTTTGTTTACTAGGAGCAAATTTCGGTTCTCCTAATTATTGAATTGTTATAATGCCAATTGTGTTGTTATTGTCATTACGTGCCGCAAATGATTTTGTTTTGCAAACTTTAGTTAAAGAATCGATATATTAATCGAATCAGAATTCAAAACACATCAGGTTTCGAATAACAGTATGATTACGCTCATCAGAAAATAAATAGTAAAATTATGTATTTACAATATGTCGGTAATAAACTAGATAAAGATGATAATTAGTGAAAATCAATTAAACAATTAATTTCACACACATGACAATTAAATTAAACATAATCATCTTGTGATATCTTTTTAAATGGTTGTAATAGTACGATTTTAAATAAATGTGCAATTTGGAAATATCAATGGCAGGTATCTAGCGATTGAACTATTTGGTTTTAAAGCGAGAACGAGTCTAAAATGAAATCAAGCTGAAATTATTTTGCAGAGTAAGCCAACAGAACTGTTTACGGTAAATACGAGTATACCGAGTACATTACATAGTACACGGGTTCTGTCGGTTTTTGAATACTGGTTGTATATACGAGTATGTTATGGTCGATTACGGAATATATTTAGGGGACACGTTTGAAGCATAGCGCTATATCCCCCGTTAAATAGGAGGAACTGCCCGGGCACGTATTTCCCACCCGCGGGCCGCGCACCAGTGGGAGCGAGCCGCGTAGGAAGTTAAAAACAACACAATGCGCTTCAAGAAACGCCATTTTATTAAGTGAAGTTGAATGTTAGTACGTATTGCACACACACACACACACACATATCATCTTGGGAAATTTATTAGGTACTTCATAGTTTTCAGAACTCATAATATAAGGTATGGAATATAACATCATAATATTATTTATAGGAAAATAATAATGTATTTATTTTTCTGACACTCTTCGTATAATATAAATGTAATGTCCTCTTATTCGGCTCGCCTTATTAAAACTTTTCGCCATACTGAGGAACACAAATATTACGTCGTATTTTATTATATATATATTTTTATATGATACATATATATATATATATACGTTTATTTACATCATAAATATCAAATTATTTAATTTCATCCAGGCCTTCTTATATCCAAATACAACTTTCAAATATTTTAGAGGTATATAACCTTAATGTAATAAAATTTGGGTCTGAATCTCCTTTCGTAATGGTTCATTACAATTAATTTGCATAATTTGTAATCTAACTCAAAGATCACCTCTTGTGAGAAAGATAATTTTACCACAAAACAATTTTCAAGCTTATTTTTCTGATTAGTTGTGCATTGAAAGGTTTAAATATAGATATGGCGTATCGAAATGAGCGTCGGATGGCTGCAGAAGGTTTCTTAATGGCTACGGATCCAACCTAACCCGCGTAACCGAGTCGCATACATAACCAAAGCATCTTTTGTCGTTTTAAATAGTAAAATAGGTAGTCGTATAATGAAAAAGTTAGATGAAATTTGAAAATACTTAATTGGAAATAATTTACCGTTATCGCTTCGCTTTGAGAAACATAAACATAACGTCTCGCAACACCAATTTTATTGTCACACATTTTTATCATGTGTTTTTCATATGATAACCATTTGGCAATTTTAAGAGGTCTTTGGAGTACGATGGATGAGAAATACTATTTATTATTCAACATTAACTATAAATATAATTTAAGTAATAATTATATTCGAGTAGGATATGGTCTTTAACTATGATTCATATAATAATTATTATTCTCAAATATTTGATATTTCTAATTGAAATTTAAATAGAATTTTCATGTTAAGGTACAAATGAAACTGGTATAGGCTAGTGTTTCTAATACGGTTTCCGTACTGGTAACTGGAATTCGAATCGTACACGCACATTAAATTTGTTTAAATTTGTGCGTATTACAAAAAAAAAAAATTTGCTTCGGTGAAGGAAAACGTTGGTTGATTGAAAGTATGCCATAATAATCTGAAAGGTATCTGAGCTCTACCATTCAGCAATTCATAAATGTGGCGGACTATGGATTATTGGGTGGTTAAAGCCGTAGCCGGTAACAACACTGGCATAGCGCGGATTGGCAGACTTCAAATACCTTCGAACACTATGGAAAATTCTATGGTGCAAACCTGAGTAAAGTTTCTTTACTGTGTTCCTTCAAAGAAGCAAATGGTAGTTAATTTGTTATAAGTACGCGCATAATTTTAAAAAAATGTTAGTGCGTGCAGAATTCTTTTTTTTGTAAAATACTGAGTAAATATATTATTACTTGATGGTGTAAGGGACTTCTTCCACCCTACAATCCAAGGCAATCTCCCCCGCTTGTGATGTATTCTGTTGAAAAATAAACAATGAAATAATCGCAGGTTACTCTTGTAGAAGGTCACTACTACCCAGTTTAATCTAGACGACGCTCGTGCATGGTGCTAGGGCTCTTTGCCTGCCTGATGTTGTACCACCCTCCTTTTAGAACCAGTCTTGAGAGAGAGGTGGAACAGACGTGTCAGCACAGGAGACAACTCTGGTGCACACACCTTTAGCATAATCACTGGAATTCCATCAGCGCCACTGGCTTTTTTCACATCTAGACACCGCTAGGTCTTGAGAACCTCCTTACTCGTTATGCGGATCAAGAGCATAGAGGTGCCACAGTGAGATATTTGTGGGGGTATATTGTTGCTGACATCTAGACGCGAATATTTGGAAAACAGAGAGGCTAATAGGTCCGCTTTTTCCTCAGTCGCATGCGTCAGGCAGTCATCTAGTATTTCCAGTAGAGGCAGTGTGGGTTGACAAAATATAGTCCGATTGAGTCCGTATTGAGTACTACACGGTATGGCCAGCATGGTCGGTCTTCTGGTATGGGAACAGCCAGTCCTGATGACAAGCATCAAAGTCCCCCAGAAGGACCAGAGGTTGGAGTGCAAACCACGTATGTTCGTGAATTGCACTTTATTGTCTATTGACATAGAAAACATCAAATATAACAATACTCACATTTTCAGTTAAATTTATTGGGAATTTTCAGTTTTGAATGTGTATTAAATTGGAAAATATGAAATCGTTTCTATCAAGCGCAACGTCTGAAATTGTATTATGTATACCGTTACACGTTCAATTGAAATGTGATATTCCCAGTACGCCAGTATACACATTTAGGTTAAATTAGATGCTGTCGATTGGCTATATTGGGGCGTGTACACCATATCTATGTGATATCTTTATTTATATAGTTGGTCTTGCATATTATGATGCGGTGTGGTTTTCTGCGAATGCATCTTTGGAAACATTTTGTCCAAATCAATTAAGTATTGCGTTGTAAAGGTTGATCGTTAATTAAACTTTAGCAATTTTTTTCATCGTTATAAAATATTTTCATGACAACCAACTTTCATGTCAAAACCAACCGCTCGAACGTAACTAAAGGGAGAACATAATATATAAAACATTACATTCACAATTATAACATAAACACAGTGTTTTGCGGGTAGGCTCACTTAAGTAGTATGCTGCACCCCACTCAAGGATGGACGTTACAAAACCCGATAAAATATGTACTTTAAATTTTGCATTGCAAGAAAGAAAACATTCATTTTGAATTCATATTTAAATCAGATCACACGATTTATCTTACAATTGGAATTTAACTTTTTTGCCTTAGTTATCGAAATAATGATGAAGACCAAAAGTTACGTCGGCTCAAATTCAAACTTCGATCTTAACTCTTAAGTTCGCCTCTTGAGAAAATCTAGGTCTAAGTAAAGACTCAGGGTACTTAAACATTCTGAGTTGTTACGTAAATTAAAATTAAAATAGGTTTGTTTTGGCATGCGAATTTTTTTTTTATTATATGTGTTTGCATACGAGGCTTAAGTGGATATTGCCATACACGGACATTGGTTAACTTTGTTCATCGAATAGAACGACAGTTTTAGCAGGAGTTGCTTTCAAATGTGGCATGAGACTGGCCTCATTTGTAAGTGTTACTGGCAACCACAACATTCTGCACGAAACCCAAAAATGTGTCACGGCAGAAATTAGTGTGACAGTAGAAATAATACGCCAACATATTAGAATTCACCACCACTCATTATCAAGCTGGAATTGTTGTCAAGCATTTTTTTTTTATGGTAATAACCGACAAAAGTGCAGACGAGCCACCTGATGGTAAGTGGTCATCGTCGCCCATGGACATGACCAAGACCAAAGGTATCGCTGATGCGTTGTCGGCCAGGAAATGAGAAGAAGGTAAAAAAAATAATTTTATGTAAAAAAAAGTCTAATATGTCTTTGCGTTCTTGTCGTATTTATATTAATTGCGGCAATCAAATACGATTTGGTATTTACCAACCCCCAATGATTAACTCTGGCCAAGGTAATAATAAAAACCTCAGGTCAACCCTGCGTTAAACATTAGCAGAGACGAGTTAAAACATCTTACGATTGATTTTAGAAGGAATGTAGTAGGGCCAAGAACATTACAGCCATGCACGAGTATTGTTGGAATTGCTTCGTGCAGCACAGAGCACTGCGAACGCTAACAAACGGGAGCTAACATCGTTGTCTCATCTGTGTTGTACAGATTGCACCAAGACCAAGAGACCTTGGACACAAGGATGAAAGAAACCACTACATTCTCTATTAGTCATAATAAAGCATTTTGAGTAAGAAAGTGTTTTTTAACATCTGTTATTATTGCAGACGAGCCACAATCAGCGGTGTTCGGTTCGGTGACAGACGGCGTGTTCGAGGGGAAGATCGTGGCGAGCGACGGCTCGTACTATGTGGAGCACGCGCGGCGATACTTCCCGCCCAATGGCACCCGTAAGGTGCACTCTGTGATATACCGAGACGGTGACGTCAGCGACCCGTACGCGCATCGGAGGCATGGTGAGTGTGCAACAACTCTGGTCCTTATTATCCATTTTTGTTGGCGATTGAAGTTGTAGATTAAAAAAAATAATGTATTTATCAACTGAGGGTGACTTCTGTTATTGTTACTTCGTAAAAATATAATTTAATTCTCATATATGTATATGATAAATTTAAGGGTATTTGGTCACACCAAAAAACACTAATTTCTCTTTTCAGGTAGGTATGAAGCTTAAACTTTGATCTTTAAAAGTCATTGTAATGCCTTTAAAAGCCATTGTAATGTGTTTGTTAAAATTATAATTAAAGTAATTTTAACCAATTACACAATGCTTATCTGTAAATAATGTTGAAGGTCTCGTAATTGTCTTCGCTTTTTCTATTTCACTTACAACCTCCACTGGTACAAAAAATGTATTATAAATGTATTACAAAAAAATCCATAGTTCTTTAATAGCAATGAATAATAAACGCCTTAAAACGATCGTAGCCAACTGCCTGTGTGGATCTGCGTTGATACTTATTACAAAACTCTGAATGGTTCTGTGCTGCTGCGGTCAGATTAAGCACTCAGGTCCGGTTCCAGTCGTAAAAACATGTCGGATATTTTCAGGCTACCTTTACCTTTCGAGGAGTGTAATTGGATATGCTCCTAACAGTCTTAGTTGTAAAAGGAGACTATCATTTCAATGGACTGGAACTAGGTCTTGCTATTGCAACGCTATTCTATTCAACATAATATTTTAATTACAATAATATAATAATCGAAATCAACTATGACAAATGGCATACCGAAATTTGTAAATATAATTAGAAACCAAAAGGTTCAGATCTTCCCCTGGAGATACTGGCAGTAAGATTGCTAGGTAATTCTTTAATCTATATATATTTAGCTTAAATGGAAAAAATGTACACGTATTTGTGTTATTTGAAAAGAGGAAATTAAATGCGTAAAATTCACATTTTCATCTTAAGATAGATGCACATTCAAAATAGAGTGCAATAGTCGTATGCAGCTTTCTCAGAAACACGTAATTTGTTCTGAGGCAAGACAGACGACCGCGACTCGCGAAACACGCTTCAACATGTTGCAATAAATTTCTGATACATTGTTAGACGACTTACAAATACACCATGTATTTACCATAATAAAGTTTTTAAAGAATTATTCTATCATAATTTTACTTTTAATTTATTCAGTTTTACACATGTGCCACTTACAAATACACCCTTACACTAGGAATCTTTGTCTGGCGTGTAGAATTGATATACATATAGTCTCCTAGAGATCGACCCTAGTTTCCTCGTTCTAACTTCGCGTTAAAAGGTCACAACCAACTGGGCTAGAGCGTCGCCATATATCGCAAAGAGTAATCGTGTATAAAGGTAGCCATGGGGCTCGTTTAGGTTATTCGCTGTGTCGCGTGGGAAGTAGATTACAACGCTGGGTCGTCAAACAAAGTTTGATCTAATTTACTCGGTGTTTCCACTGACTCGCTAGATTTTTACACCACCACCGGGAATCTAACTTGGAACCCTTTGATCGGCAGGAAGAGTTACTTCCAACTAGTGTTGTATAGGAGCAGTAACGGGTGCAGCCGATAAGTTTAGCCGCAGTGTCCGCGGCAAATGGATTACAACGCGAGGTCGTTTGACAAAGTTTAATCCCATTTGCTTGGCGCAGTCACCGGCTGGCCTGATTGCTACATCGCCTGCATCGGGAAATTCGTGCTAATTTATTACCAGTTGGATGTTCGCGCGATATTGGTCACCGCTGTTGTCATAAATTCATTTCGCCGTTGACTGCTCAAATGTAATTTTAATTTGTCTATTGTCCTCTTTGGGAAGATAAATAAAATGTGATTGTCTACTACTAATACGTTTATTTGCAATACTAAAAATAGCAGCGCACATTCTCTACTGAATCAACGAGACTCGGCCGCTACTTTTTGACTAGATCAAATATGACATCATTGATGCTTCCATTCTTTGATTTGCATTAGCACTGAAAACCATTAACCAATGGCGTTATGATAACCACAAATCAATTAGTTTCACTGTACGAATGTTTTGAAAATATTCGGAACTCATCTTTAAACAATCAAATCCAGAGTTGCATTGCAATTTTCACTAAAGTGATGTGAAAAATTAAATACAATATCATTGCAGTGTAGGCCACGGAAACTGCATCTAGACACAAATGCAATGTACTGCAGGGTGAAATAAAGCAAGTTTGAAAGTCCACCATTGCTGCAGTGGTATAAGTAATTTGTTAACAAGTAAATAAATATAATCAAACGTTGTTCAGATACCGTTTCCTGAAGCGCGCCAAGGGAGGATCTACCGACCTGCACTTGATCAGTACATGTTGCTACCTCATCGTAAATAAAAAAATCATATTGTTATAAGAATCTAATAGATTATTATTGAATGTCCAGATTAGGCTCCAAAATAGCTTATTTCTTTACAGTTCACGAAATTGTAGTGAACGTATTGTAACACAAGCTGCAGGATTTATTGTACCTTAATAAATTAAGGGGTTGCAAACTTATTTAGGTTCAAATTTAGGTGTCATCTAAAATATAAGACTCCGGGGGTCTACTGGTTTTGAATTGGTATTATGGATGACAAGCTGATATTTTTAAAATACTTCGTGGTTGGATTCCTGCTAGTGCTAATGTTGAATAAGTACTATTCCTTAAGCAATGCGCAACTAAAACAAAGCGCACTTGGTATACTGCATGGTGATTAGAACAATAATCGTAGTGAATGTCATTTGCCATCTTATATTAGGCTAGTACTAAAATAATAATTTCCCGTCAACAAACAGACCACGTTAGCTCCTGATGTTTTTATCTATTCGATTATATTTCATCTGGCAACTTAGTACGACCACGAGTCGTACGTACGTAATAGAATAATCGGATCTTTGCGGTCTAAAGTCCATTTCACCATCGCTACCGACCCGCAATTAATGTCCAACTCTACGATCGGTCACGGCAATGCATGTGGTAATCATACGGTGCATTATAAATTATAAATAGCGAACAGTATAATGCGTGACACCTTTAAGCTGTATTTTAGTTGACCTACAAGCAGAAGTGAACATTAATATTCGTATATGATTACATTCTTTCAAAAGTTCCCGCGTGTATTGCGAAGGGATTTTTGCAAATTTACTAATTTGAAATGTGATAAAAATGTATATTGTGATTTTGAATTTTTCGCTTGCAACTGTAATAACTTGAAAGTATAAATAGTGTTTTTTTATAATATTTGAATGAATATCTCAATACAAATACTTGGTTAACGTAAAAAATAAATCTATTCTAACATTTTCGCGAGTGAATTTTCGTGTATCTAGTCTATAATAATAAGTGGATCTGCAAAGTACTTCTCTATAGATGGACCTTGTAACGTTAATTTATAAATATAAAAAAAATACTGATGACTATGCGTTCCAACACTTAATTCTTTAAGCAAGTCGATCGAATTTTATGTGTTTCTAACATTTAGAAGGTTTATATGTTTAGGTAGATATAGACAAGGGTTCATATTAATTTCTTGCTATTTTTATAGATAAGTACAGACATAATAGGTTAGCAAAAGAATAACTCAATCATTGTCAAATTTACATTATTTTGAGCGTGTCAATAAATTATTATGTTTAAGTTATATGTTAAATTTGGTTTTGGAAGCAAGCGATAGGTACATCATCGAACGCGTATCGTGTGAACAGGGAGGGAAAATTTCTATTACAGGTATCAATACTCCCGTGGGAATTGCCCCTTCAATGACTCGACATTGGAATTCTACTTCAATAGTGGGAACCTTAACGTGTCGAGTGGTATCCGTTCCGTGTCGTAGATCAATAGTTAAAGTTATTTCTCGATCTAAATACCGTCAATCAATGTTATTAATGCAATCACCGTAATTCGGATGACGCTGTGTGTGTGTGTGTGTGTGTGTGTGGGTCTGTGTGTCTTTCTATGACTCACGCCATCGAGTTTATGCATAGTTTTCTTTATTCTTTAGTTTTAAGTCATTTGTATGAATATAGTTCAATACCGTAATTATTGCACAGCCGTTGTATATGTAAGTGGCCACTTACATCGCTGAACAATATTTAATCTATATTGAGACGAAATAAAAAGAGATTAGACAACAAACTAAAATATGTTCGATTGCTATTTGTTTATCTGGACCTAACTTTATTGTTTCAGCTTTTGCGTACAAAACATGTACTATATTTTCATATAAATTTATTTACAATTGGTAGACTTAAAAATCGTATTTACATGCCGCATTTTGAGTTAAATACGAGGAAGTAAATCTTAGAGCAGACATGAATAAGGAAAAAATATTGAAGTCACTTGAAATGTACCTAAGTTTTAATTTCATTTAATTAAAAATGTATTATTCGTTCAATGTTACTTAAACTTTCGTAATACGGTGCAAAACGTCCATTATCGCGTTTCTATCGTACGAACCGGAATGGCTCATCTGTTTTCATTACAGGTGTATATCGACAAGGCGCAGGGGTTGCTCCCCTTCAGTTAATTTATTAGTATTCGGATTCAAAGCAGTAAAAAAAAAACACTTTTCATCAATTAAATCCTTGTTTTTCTGATGCGAATAGGTATAGTAATTAGGTTTTTCATAAATATTATAAATGATTGACGTAATTAGAAACATATAAATATTTATTATAATCACATAGAGACAGCTTGACTAGTTTATTATGCCTATTTACGTAGCCTTATGTCTTACGGTATCCTAATGTGGGGTAAATCAGCGGACATTGATTCAATATTTGTATTACAGAAAAGAGCTATCAGAGCTCTACATAGATTAAAGTCACGTGAGTCTTAGAGGCAAAAATTGAAAGATATAGCTGCACTAAACACCCTAGCCAGCCAATGTATTTATAGTAATTTAGTATTTAATAAAAACAGATAAGTACAAGCAGAAAAATGATACACACAATCATGAAACTAGAAATAGGTATAATTTGGTTACGTCTTCATATCGTCTCCAAAAGGTTGATCGTTCTTCTATGGGGCTCGGAGATCGTTTTACAATAAGGTTCACATGTTGATACGTGAGTCGCCCATTGGAACTTTTAAGAGACGCATTAAAATACAGCTTATAGGCAAATGATATTATAAATACAGATGAATATATTAATGACAAGGACGCCTGGAAACAACAGTGTCAAATGTGTTGTTTTAAAAGGTGTGCTGAGGAGTTTCTTTAACCGTTGCTTCTCCTCAATGTTAAAGCACTTTTCGAAACGGTAGTAGAAGCAAAAAATGACGTGCATAAGTGTAATTACGGAATACCTGTAGGATTAAATGAATTTGAATTTATCACCTCTCAAATCTCCAAGCTATGTTTGGTTATATTTTAAAAGTTACGCCCGTATAAGTACCGACCGAACTGACGGCCACAGACTTGGAACACACACAAATTGGTAATTCTGAGAATTGCTTATGATGAATCTTAAGCCCGACAACCACAGACAAAGTGAGTCTGAATAAGTTCAATCCTCCCGCGCGTCTTGTTTTAATATACTATGAAGTGTTCTTAATTATTCATGAGCCATATAAAATAAAACAAATATGAATCATAAAATATTTTTTATTTATCAAATGCTTCCAAGTACAGTGACTTTTCAAATTTAAATAATTAAATTAAATTAGTTGTGTCAAAAGCTTGCAGTCCACTTGGTATTGATTCTGTCTGCTGAACGGGGGTGGTCCCGGGTTCAATACGCCGCTGAGAAGGACGTTTTGTTTGACTGGTAAATATTCGTTCTCTGAACTGGACTGTTCATGATGTCTCTTTTGTATATATACTATATGATACGCAATCAGCATTGTTAGACATAACCAATTTATTACCAAGTGGTATGGATGACAAAATTTATTTATTATTGACATTTATAATAGATATAAAGTTAGGTTCCTTTATTAAGACAAATTATACATACAATACAATACATTCAAATGCATTATTACTAGTAAATGGACAATGGTAGATAGGGATTCATTTTCCTATTGACATTTTACGATCCCTACAAAAAGGATACAGAATAATATATATTTGTTTCTGTTATAATAATCCGCTGGCGCGGAGGTCGCTCCGGTCCCTTCTCAGTGGGATGGTCCTAGTGTATACTATTGACACACTCTAAGAAATTATGCTGGTCCTTCGCCTTTAAAACTACCGCCATGTAGACGGCATTACGATTCGTTTATCGCCGTAAATATATTATAAGAAAACTACCGGACCCGGCAGCCGTTTTCCAGTGCGGACGACAATAAATAATAAATAAAAACCCCGGAGCACCTACTACCGGGTCCAATTGTATCATAAAGTAACCAGGGACCCACTTAAACACTCATAAAAATCCGGTCCAACCGTTCAGTGATATGCAATTGGCGTATATAATTTTATAATATGGTTGTTACACGCAACGCTTTTTCCGTAACGTTGCAATTCAACGAATCTCACCCCGATCGCCGAGCATGATAGAAATGTCAAAGGGCCGATTTCAATAGCCTATCTTAGTATAGTAGCTGTGAATAAATTTTTGCTTTATCCTTTATATTTAAATGAGCAATTCTTGTGCGCCGGTGCGTGCGTGCGTGTGTAGAAAAATTTAAGTCTCGAGGATAAGCGCGACTAGCCAGCCTCGTGGATTAATTTTGGAGAGTATACGCATGAATCATACGACCTGATTCCCTCAACCCTTACACTATCGAACGACCCGACGCACGGCGACTATTCATCCTTTCGACATATACATTTTTTTCTGTATTTTTTACGCTTACCACGACGGATCGTAGTAGATTGCCCGCGTCGGAGTTCGTATCCGATTACAGCATAGATGCATTGAAGTTTTCCAAGTTAGTGCGCTTTAAAATCTAAACCTAAATCGTCGAGTACCATCAGGTGGGATTTGTGCCAAGCATTGAGTTATAACGATTACGTACTTGGTCTGAAAAATCGCTTCACAAAAAAATAAGGATAAGTAAGTGCAGACAAAAAAGGGATCGTTAACCAATAATAAGGGATACTTTATTGGAATCGCCTGTAAACGGTACCCGTTGACTAGCTGTCTGAGAAAGTTAGACTGTGGGTGGATATCCAGCGGACTATCCAGTCAACTAGGATATTTACGAGGGTGGATAAGTACCGGTTTTAGCTTCCAACTGGGGATGTTATAGATTTGAATTTCGGATCCGGATCTGCATACTGGATATATTAATAATATTTTACGGGTTTCAGTTACGGTTACGGATGTGAAATTATTTCGGATTATTCGATCGTTCGGATAATTTCAGTTCCGGATGTTACATGTTTTACGACTTGGAAAAAAATATAATGCATTTACAACGTTTGACTTTATTTCTAGGTATTATAATCACGTAAAAAAATAATAGTTTTAAAAATATTATAATAAACATATTTCAACATGAAATCGACGCGGCTAATGTATCGGTATTATTTTATTGCAACAGATAATCTACTGTTATTTTAAATATACGTAACGAGGTCGAAGTTAAAACATTATTATCTCAAGAATTCCGGTACTCTTTCATTGGACCTTTTGGACTTTGTACGTCATAAATAAATATCATTTTCCATGTCCGCCAAATGCTTTAAACTTTGCTAAATTATAAATTATTGTGCTCTGGATTTTGATTGTATGATATATAAGAGGCTATATGTTTTTTCCGTAAGCTCGAACTGTACATAGTTGGTTTGAATTACATAGAAATTATTGTAAATATGATCTTAAAAATACACATTATGTTACTGAGCATACCATATTCTATAGATAGCATGGAACAAACCATACATCCAAGTCTCTTAAGCTTAATGTTATTCATATATACTCAATGTAAATATTATTACGTTACATCTCCCGAGGCTTTCGACGTTTTAATGTTTATTTGCTCAGGAAATGGTTTCTACGGTATAAAAGATAACATACTTAATATTATCATCAGTCGCCCTGGTGGGAATTATTTAAGACAATTTCTCAGTCCCATTACATGTAGGTATTCTTTTCATACTGACGTTTATCCTCTTACGGCTTCCATCTAGGGCGCTGTTGCAAGTTTGACGGCTGTTAGTAGCAAAATGTAATCGTGTCATCGTTGAAGAGCTTTCTTCAAACCTTGTCGCGGGGCTCGGAGCTAGCAGAATTTCCGGCATTCGAACTAGTTATCCATCCCTTTGCACTCAAACAACGGGATGTAGTATTAGACAGAATATAGTCCAATTTGAATATATACTGTGCGGCCCGTCACGACACCGTTCGTGATCAATAATTAATCCATCCATCCATCCGGAAGAATGTACCTGTCAAATGGAAAATAATTTTCAGTTAGGTGTTATAGTTTCGGAGATCACTTCGATTCCGCATATATACGAATTCACAAAATTAACATCGTCGCTTTATAATATTACCAGTAACCTATCCTCACTTTGCTTCGGGAAACTTGATTTTTACGTGTACACATAGTAATCGAAACCTCACTTTTATCAGGCGTTTAATAAATTTTACCTAATGTCGTATACCTAAACCTTTCTCGTGAGTATGTCTATTGGTAAAAACTAAATTAAAACCTGTGTCGTAGTTTTTAAGATTATCGCATTCAGACAGAGAGACGGAGAATTGGTGTTATACAAAATAGCCGATGACCACCTGGAGTTATGTAGCTCCCAAAAGTTAAAATAATTTTTCAAATAGGTGCTGTGGTTCAGGACGTTACCTTCCGCATAAAAACATACATACAAACTCACCAAAATCGCATTCTCTCTTTATAGTATTACTATAGTTTAATGAATATATACTTTGAAATTAATATATGCTGTGAAGAAATATATATTTATACCGTGTTAAATCTTTTGTAGAAAGTGATCACACTAAATAGACAATAGTAGAGCACACTCGGTCCTTAAATGGTATATAATTATCATGGGCGACTGCACGCACTAGACGCCAAGTGAAGAATTTGACATGATTCATGATTATCTGAAACTTCAACCTATTTTAATAAAAAAGCAAACTATAGTAACATTAATGGCTTTGAAAATGGTTACATAGTGTTTAGACGGGGATGCCTGTTCGCTGAACTGTGAATCCCGAGTGCAGTTTTCGCTGAGATTGGCAATTTAATTAGTGACAGATGTTTTTTCCCTGGTATTTGTTGTTTATAATGGAAACATTGTATATACACATGTTACATGTAACAGAGAGAATAGGTATAGTGTAATTAATATACAGAAATGCAATGTACGGTATACCCGTACTGTGCGTCCATTTCATTAGTTTCTCTTGGCATTTCGTCGTATTCGCTTCTACAAAAACACTAAGATTGTCATTATAGTTTACAAGCAATTGCTAGATTTCGTCCAGAAGACACATTGTCTGCAGTAACACTCAACAAAGTATCGCAGAGTACAATAAGGCTTTACGAAATTTACGGCGTACGCTGTGCCTCGCATCGTCGCATCTCCCGAAGTTTCCTATCAAATTGCAGTCGCGTGAAATGTATTTAACTAGATCATTGTTAGCTTTACTTTTGAGATCAAACAAGAAAGACTACCTCCTAAATAGTCAGGTGACGTAGATAAACGTAGTAATGGCAGTGTATTTTATATATATATATATATTAACATTATAAAATGATTCTTCAAATGAAAAATTCATGATTCACACCCTGAATTTATTGTGCAGATTAAAAGAACTAAGGTCAGAGGAACACAAATCAAAATTGAGACTTTGTTTTGTATATGTATACATATTTTATAGTTATAAGATATATAATGCCCTCGTAAATAAACTTTATAACGAATGTTTATATTATGACATAATTTTCTTTCAACGCTCACGATGATGAATACCCGTTTTATTTTATTATTTCAATTGGTATTGCTTACTTCGCTAAATTAGTTTCGAACGACATTATCAAAACATATTTTAGAAGAACATCAGAAACTTGCAACTTGTAATTACACCCAGAAGTTGGAAAAGAAAAGTGAAATTACAAACAAGAACACGCCGGCGAAGTGGCAAGTAGAGTGCCACAAACTAATGTCGCAAGCTTTTACAAACGCCCACTCTTGCACAGGAGTTAGGCACAAGACAAGAGAGGATGGCGGTGCTTCTTGTACAGTCTTCACGGTCACTTTATAATACTTTTTCTCTTACAAGGCGGATGTTTTCATGAAAATAAAAAAAAGTTTACGAAACTAAACGAAATCACTTGTAAGACATATTACCAAATAAACAAATAATAATTTAAAAAGTTAAATCCTGGCAATATTTGTGATGTGACAGTAAACTCATAAATTAATTATTCTAGTTCTTTTCGTCGGTTCTTCTCTATGTTGTTGTATTTATGAAATAAATTAATTATGATATGATTTTGAATTTGAATCGAGTGAGAATAAGAGGTTGAGGCTGGCCCAGAACCGTACCCAAACTATCTGGGTCAAAGTTGAAGCTGGATTAATTGGAGAATACGTAAAAACGTGCAAAAACTATCTATCTTCACGTAGATGTTAGTAAATCCAAGGAAACATGATTTTTATTGGCAATTGAATCGAATAAACTAATAACAATATACTCACATGTGCTCGAAAATTATTAATTTTAAACTATAGAGTATTTTTTAATTGATCGCATATATCATGTACCGCTGTTAGACTGAAATAAAATGGAATTAAATTTAATTTAATCGAATGGTTCTACAAACACTGCTCGAAGGTCAAACTACGCCACGCTTCACAAATCTGTGCCGTGAATGTTACCGGAAGAAGCGACAGGAAACTCCCGTGGGTTTTTTTTCTACTCACAGTTACGGACAGCATTTACTACAACTTAAGGGTACATGTTAAACTCGTATCCAAGCAGTTTTGTCATTAAAGTAATCATCTAGTTGATAATTACCTTCCTTCTTAAGAATGTTTTCGATGCGAGTTTAATTTTGAAGTTGGCACTTCCGTCGATTGTAACGGAACTTTATATTTTTACATGTCTACCCAAAAATGAGTCACCAGTTTTGCGAAATATGTCAGTTTAGCCTCATCACTGTACTCTACAAAACTATCATAGTATGTTTTAACATTTATAATATTATGTAAAATGTATTGTGGCACCACAGTTAATATATTAATTTCTTTCAAGTTATATTCTTTAAATGTATATTTATACAACAAATCTACTTCATCTTGTACTGGTATAGTTATTGTTGTGAAACTTGAATTAACCAGTAAACGTTAAGAACCGCTTTTCGACTCAAACAGCCTATCCAGCGTACAGAATCGCTAATTTAATTTGGCAATACTAACAAGCTTCGCATTTTGTTACGTAACATAGGAAACTATGTGCTTCAGGGCTGGGAAATAAACAAATTTCAGTTGAATACACTTATTTCCAATCAAACTTTACAACTTTTTATTATTGCCAGCTATAGTTTCAGAGAACGCCTCTGCCAAGCAGACATTTTAAAATTAAATAAAGCTCCACAAACCATGCTGCTTTGCGGCAGTTTGTGTGCAAATGTTTGTAAAGCCGTTAAAATATATAGAGGAATTTACTACCGCGTGCCAACCCTACGTCCATTCTTCAAGGGATGAACATGTTATTGCGTTCTCGGCGCACTTTCCATATACAAAGCACTGCAAGTTAAAAGCGAACGCATTGCTTTGAAAAATTCACTAAAGTTACAACAGCCTACACAGTAAATATTGAGCTGCTGCAGACGAAAATATTTTAACGTAGACTTTTATGATGTTTCGCTTCACATATATTGTATAGATGAGATCTCTCCATTTTTGTGTATGAAATAAAACGAAGTGTCTTAAAAAATATTTGCTATACACAATGGGCATGATTTATATATTGTGCAAGCAAACAATCTATGACGGAATATCATAGCGCAAATAATTAAACTATTACAGCGATCTGGAACAATCCGTGGAACTGACGAGGAGGGGTTTAATATTAAATTAATTACCTTGTGCCTACGGTCTCGAACTACACCATTGTCCATTCAAACTAAAGGGATCAGCAATTAAACCTGCAAATAGTCAACTAAGCTCATTATGGCTTCTACGAACATTTTAATTGTCCGAGAGCGGGTTTGCGTTTGTTATAAACAGGATAATAATCCTCAATGTATATGCGACGGACGATTTCATTTCAACTAGAGCTTACATTTTAAACACGGGACTGATGTATGAACGTTCTTAATGAATACTCGAAGCTTAATAATAGCAATACTTAACAAGTGCCCCTGGCACGAATAAATCATGAGATTTCGATGAGAACGCTCTATACTGTCGATGCTGACTGTAACGCTCCATGTTTATGGATATATTGAAGATGAAATATAAATTAGGGCCTTATATCATCTTGTCTTTTATTAAACAGTTGTCATTTCCATGCGCAGACATTGGTAATATTGGCAATTCTCATGATTAAGTGAGACTACGCAGTTTACAGACATTGCAAGATTGTGGTGAGTGATTTTGCGATAATTTAAAGTACAGTGCTTTGTTGTTTTATATGAGAAATTTATAATAGTAAATTTAAATTATATGCCGAGATTCATTAATGGAAAATATTTTTTCGCTTAATTGTGGCGGCGTTATAATTACAAAATGCTTTCTGCATAGCATAGTTTATGCTATTATAGTATAGATTTTTAAGGGGTAACGAGCCTTAAAACTGATACAAACAAACGCACATATACATAGAATTGATCTATTGAAATTTTAATAAAATAAACGGACCCTTTAAAACCTGTATAATTGATTAGGAGTTTATTTATGTGATAATCTTAAGTTACAATTTTTGATATTGATACTGTGTCCAAATCAATAGTTGTTTTCTATAAATATAATTCGTTGAACATATTTATTGTAATATAATACATAATTTATTCTATTGACTAATTCGTATACCGCGTCATTCGGATACCAACTGGTATGAATAATTCCATTTTGCTCATCTCTAGCGAGATGTTCGCCTGCAGCGAGTAATTTCCGTTATCTGGCGGTCGCGTACGGGGAGTTCGTTAAAATGCGCCGGTCGCGACCTGCGCGCTGCCAACAGGATACATATGCGAAAAAAAATACCTCCATTACGCTCACCTTTTAAATTTAAAAAAAATTCTGCTATAACTCTGTCCGCGTAACCATTGTTTTCGCGCATTTTCGTACGTTGCAATTACTCCGCAGTCGCTATAAATGATACTTCTATCTGCACGTGTACAGGATGCGTATCAATTTCGGAGCATCCTGTCGGTTTTCCGCGTACAGTGAAAAAAGGTTTTATTTGGCTTACGTCCTAAAACGGCCGGGTCAATAAACTCTGTGAAAATATGGCGGCGTTGATGGTTCTTTTTGATTTGTTTGTACCCAGATGTAAAAAGGCATATTCTATTGTGTTGTATTATGAGATATAGTTTTCAATATTTACCTATTGTATCGACGGAACAGCGAAGGAGTAATTCAGGCGAGACAAACAATGGACACTGTCGTCTGCGTTACGTTACATTAGGTACGGCGTATTTGTGTGCGTAACTTTCTTCTTAAAAATAACGCAGACTAAAACAAAAATGTTCATGCGATCGTCATTACTATTCATAAGTTGTACATTTGTCTACAAATCCCTATTTAAATCCTTTGTTACAGTTCTCAAGCGTTGCGTTTTAAAAATACAAAGAAATCTTCCTGTATAGTTATCTTCCTCTTACAATCACTGAACATAATCAGAGAGGTGATGAAGAATGAAGAGAATATAATGCTGATTAATTAGAGTTTAGCTTTACGATTAAATGTAGTCAACAATATGTAGTCACAACAATTAATAATTTGTAACTTCTTTGTGTTTAGCCGACATACGCAATTTTCCTCGGAAATAAATTATTAATTGGTGGGAATCCGCATGAAAATGGGTGCAATAGTTCTCCATAACATTCAGACAGATACAAGATGATTGTTATAAAACAAATAAGGAACAATACCTACTTAAGTTTTTCATTTCTACTAATTGGATGTCCGCCGCAATTTTTTCACAACAGCCATTTACCCATCGAGGTTCATTACCCGGTGATTGAGGTTTGAATTATTCCCCCAAGTCTAGCTTCATGGCGAGCTTGATGACTTCGCGACTGTTCCGGAACTAACTCAGTTAATAGGACTGCGAGGGTCATATCATTCAGTGATCGTTTGCAAAGTTTCCGACCTCGTTCGAGTAATTTAATCAGATGAAATATCGATTGTTTAAATCTGATTTAATTTAATTAAATTTTAATGACTTTCTTTGATCATCATATAGCTTAATTAACTTCATCGTGAGTTATCATTGCGACTTTTTGCAATGATAATAGGCAGTAAATAATCTGTTGGGCACCAGATCGTCACTGGCCCTCTGTGCCTATACACACCGGTTTGTACCGACGCGTTGCCAGTCTGGTTTCTTCCAGCCGTGAAATCACTTGTTGACTGGTTCTTCAACATTGCAATTGAAACATGTTGAAATTAAATTCTGTTATCCAAAGATCCGTTATCCAGCAATCGCAAACAGGGGGAACCTGGTGCCATTGCATCATTCGTCGGTGAACAGGGTACACAAGGCTAAACTGGGGTCAAAGACAAACAGAGTCCATTACATTAAAGCTAAACTGTTTAACAGAAATATGTGCAGTAACGGTATAATCTAAATGTTATCTTAATATAATCAAATCAATAAAATTGATGTCATGAGCGCTGTAATTGTATTATTGATTTGTATTATCCCTTCAATGACATAAAAGGCAGCACCGATCGAAAAATACAACTTAAATTCTTTATAATGTATTGCTAAGTTTAATTCGTACGGCCAATTGTATTAATATGTATCATTCACGTTTATCTCCAACAAAAATTAAACCGTATATCCACCAGAATAGTACTCGTTCAACTGTTCGTCAATATTGAAAACTATATCTCATAATTCAACACAACAGTATGCATTACTTGAATGTCGTTATGCATATAACGTTACACAAAAATTAAAGGTTTATACCCTCTAAGCACAAGGACTCATTGTTTTAAGTTTTCTAGCCATAAACACATGAAACGTTACAGACACCCATGATCCGAGTGCAAATAATTATGTGCCCCTTAAATGTCTACCCGGCCGGGAATCGAACCCGGGACCTAACGTTTGACTAGCAGAATCACTGCCAACTGGGCAACAGGATCGTTTGTGTGCGATAACCTAGGTTCGATTGTTTTTAAATTTTTCTAAGTTACGAAATTGATCATTACTTATTTCTGTGGAGGAAAACGTAGCGAGAGGGAATGTAAAACATGATGGAACACATGAGTTGTCCAGACTGTTCTCCAAGTTGTGTGAACTCTGAAGGCACCTTTTGAATGTCTCAGTGGAGTATAGTTTTAATTCTTCTTACAACAAAAATCTAGCAAACAGTGAAACAGTTTTAATAACTATCGTAGTTCACTACGTACGTGTATTTAGTGAAAGAAGTAATACCCCCGGACCGCATCCCCTGTGGGGATGTTATCTTTGATTTTAAAGCTATTTCAAACGCAAATCCCGCTAATTTAGAATATTTTGTTGATAAAATCGCTACAGCTGT
>DWPT01000351.1:0-25585 GCA_018251895.1 Agathymus mariae mariae
TATCTTATAATATCAAAACATATACATTATTTATAAAAGTACCTATGAAGTAAAAAATTTATTATAAATGTTTATAAAATTGTGTAAATTGTAGTATGTTGGTATTCGCTTTGGGGTCGCAATACATTTTAAACTTGTAAAAACCTTGTTTAACACTAAACTTCACTACAGTTAGAAATTTACAGGAAATCAATATCAGGTAAGTACGGGGTCTACCCAACACGGAAAAACATGGCAAGGGGTCTACGACACAAAAAAGTTTGGGGAACTCTGGTGTATATCATATCAAATGTACGGGATCTTAAAAGATAAGAAAATATAGAATATGAGAAGTTTCATTAGGTACAAGATGTGTTTTATCAATGACAATTAAGCGATTAGCCGTACCGATTTTCTATTTCCAACCTACAACAGACAGTCGGACGCTGATAAGCAATAATGTGTCAACCCACAAAAAGTCACATTTGGAGATGTTGTTGTTTTCTGATAATATGTACCATATTTAGCGATATACAAAAGTGTTTCGACTCACTTAAATCGAATAAGCATGGAAAAAGATTATTTAATTAGAAAAACAAATGCGATATCACGTATACAACATTTGGCAATACGCCGTTAAACCCCTAACTCGGCCGACATTCAAACTAGCGTCATATGTCGTTACAATAAAGAAGTTATGATACTTGACACTGTGTTGCGAAATGTCATTTAGTTAAAGTATATTTAGACTTACGCGTTTCCTAGACGTGTTTATAATGGTCCCATTGAATTTATTAAAACTAGTACCTACTGCTAGTTTCGGTGCTCTTGTTCCAGTCTACAATGTAGTCGATACTTAAGAACAATACATATATGTAGTCACAGTGTACATAATCGTGTGTTTAGTCTGCTGTATTTCACATAAGACAGACAATGGTTGCCCTCGAGAGTTCAAGATCAAGACCGCGAGACGGCGGTCGCTCGCTTGGTACACCAAGCTGGCCTTACCTCGGTCATACGAAACGAGTGGATTCGGTTAAGATTACTCGCTTTAAATTACTTCTGATGTGTACAACTATTGAGCACTTTGACAAGAATGCAGTAATTTATTTTTAAAAATACTATGAATGAGATTTTACCTGCGCTTATTCATGTTCTGTATGAGTTTAATGAGTTATTTCGCCGCGATAGGCCGTGCAGTGAGTGCTCGTAGTGTGACCGAGGTTTTAGAAATTAATATTCAATCGATAGCTGTGAGTAGCAACCGCAGTGCAGGGGGTCTGTCGAGTAGATGTGTCCTTTCAGCCGAGTTATGGAGGTACATGAAATTAATGTTGGAAAACTTTGTAGTTTAAGAGCTTGTACTACGTAGGCTTCGAGCCATTAGAATTGTATAGCCTCTACCTCTATTAGTAGGATGGATACAGATTGTAACAATGCTATTACAAAAAGGCTCACATATTTTTTGTTGAAGAATTTTCTTAAGGACATCATCACCATACCTATTTCTGTTTATAATTGTATGTGTGTATATACACATAAATTCGCATTGGAATATTTAATTATAAACGATAGACGCTGTTTAATTACGAACGGTATATTTTTATTGAACTCTTTTTTATTACTTTATTCCTTAACTTTCTACATTCACTGCATCACATGATTAACATGTAACCTATTCGATGTCTCGATCTACCTCAATTACCTATTCGAGAAGCGATGTTGACGGCAGAAATAACGATTGTCCGGCCAGAGGCTATTGTTGGTAGCCAAGACCTATTTGGACAAAATTGACAGCATGTCATGTGAATGCAATTAATGGAAAAGTCAACGCAGTATTGTGAACGGTTATTGGAATTATTGGCAGATTGTCAGATGTTTGAAAGTGTTGCAGAGTGAATGCAAATTAAGTAAATTAGCATCCCACTGTAAGTCACTGATCACTACCATAGGGATTTGAAGCCTAATGACCTCGTAGCCCGCTTGGTAGTGATCCTCCCTGCCCTGCGAACGATCTCAGGTTCTATACCTCGCCGGCGTAGATACTTATGTGACAGATAAATGGTTGTTATCAGGTCATTGGTGTTTGTGATGTCATATTTGTGTACGTCCATGCCACTCGCTACACAGGGAATCCTAGTGCAGGGGTGGGCGTGTGTAAACGTTTATGTTTGCATTTTATAACTAATTGGTTCTAATGGAAATTGCTAATAATTGGAGTGGTTATATACATATTTTTTTGTAAGTTAATAACTAACAAAATGAACGTATGGGTCATTTGATGTAGTTAAATATCTCCATCGCCCTTAGATACCTGTAACGTCAGAGGCATCATTGTCTACTAATAAGTGAGGGAACCGGCTTTGTAACTGACTTCGATAATGCAATCAAAACACATCAGAAACATGTTTACGGTACATTGTAGGAGGGGGGGGGGGTCAATTCAAGGTTGGCATGGACACGCACAAATAGACATGACCCGAAATCAAACATTTATCTGTCACATAAATGTGGAAATGTGGCAAGCATTACCCACTGTGGGATTGTCGATAAATGTGTGTAGGATAGATGTCTGTTGAAAAGTCGGTTTTACTTGTGATATCATCACCCTGTACGGAATTTTATTATGAAATTGTGACGGGTGTAGTGACGATTTATGTACCTTTATTTTTTTACGTTGTTTCAAGTATTATATAGTAGTATAGTAGAGCATACATTAAGGGTAATACAATACATACGATTCAATGAATATGAAGTTGGCGCATAGTCTACATGCCTATTAGACGTCCTATGTGTCTTGTAAGAAAATAGAGTGGCGCAAATAAAATTCAAGAGCTGGAAAACATATCTTAAGGAAGCTGCAACGTAAACAATATTGTATCTACACGAGAAATGGCGTCGTTAGTGTAACGACATGAATTTTATTTGTTGGCGCGACCGTGCGCATTGCGGGGCGGACTGGCCAAATAGAAGTAACGAGACGCAAGCATATTATATATCAAACAAACACATTCAGTGGCTTTGTATAAAAAAATATTTTAGATATTATGTATTGGTAGTTTTAATGTTTAATAATTAAGTTCCTTGCAACGGGACACCCAGGTTCGAAGCATACACTCAACTTCAATTCTTCAAAGTTATGAACACTGACTTCCATGAAGGTAGATATCGTGATAAAAGATACAAAAGCCTTTACATGGTATTTGATACCATAAGTGCATTATGAGAACAGATTAGTTGAAGTCGCTTTACAAAATATTTAGAGATACCTATCTACTTACACTTCATAGATGTAGAACAATAATAAACCTATTCATAGGTAAAGACGTGTAAGACCAGACTTTTAAAGATTAGTAAGTTTAGCCACCTAAGAATGCATTACCACCCATATTGTCAGTAGACATGTTCTTGAAAAAACAGTCATGGTCTTTATGCAATAGTGTTGAAGGATGATCTCACTCTCCCAGTTTGCTGTCGTCCTGGTTCATTCATGTGGCGGACAGCTCACAAATTTGATTTAACCAGATGGGATCTATTTACTCAATGTACCTTGTCGTGTCTCGGATGACATCACATCTGACCTATTTCGGGAATTAAGGCTCAATAATACTAATAGCAATAAAAGGAACCTCATGAGGTTCATCTCTATATGCGATCAAAATATTGTAGGAATGTTTCACAAGGTACTATAAGTAGAAACGCTCGGATGGAATTGATTAACTTATATTACAATTCAGTTACACTGTACCAGGGCTCAATCTGTATATTAAATATATATCGATATAAAGGCCAAAACACTGTCTGTCTGTCTGTGCACGTATCTGGTGACATATGAGAGAGGAGAGTGAATAGGCTTTTATAACTTAGTGCGTTCAAGATCTTAGACTTCATCATCACTTACCATCAGGTAGGATTGTTGTCAAGCATTAAATTATTGTCTGTAAAAAATAAAAATAGGTTTGTATTATGGGTCTTGAGTAGTTTGGATATTTTCATGTTAGGAAATGGACCTGTTCCCACAAAAATAAATTATGAATAATTAAATTGGTATTAATATTTACTTTGCTACAATCCGCAAGCACAATGCATGATGGTATATACTTCTATACATGCATAGAATCTCCCTCCCTCCCTCCCACAAAGGAAAACATTCAGTTATGATATATAAAAGTATATACCAACATACATACCGTCACCAACACGTGTTTCGCTCCGGAACAGAGCATCATCAGGGTGAGTAGACTCTACGAGTTTAATAACTTGGACCTGTCAAACAGAATTATTTTTGTTAATTGCCGTGAAAATATAATCAGCAAACACACAATTATTAGTTTCTACAACCCAAGGACATTGATATATAATATTGTTTAAAACTAACATTGTTAATATTTTACGGACGTGTTCAATCAAGTTACAGCATTTTTGTATCTTTATCGACTCATGTCGTTTAAAGAAACTTTAACTGTACGTTTGCTAATATCTATATGGTGTAATTGTAGTTATTTTGCAACCGTAACAGTAAATTATACGTAAGTGTATTTGAATCGGTTTCAACTCATTTTGTATTTATGTAACAATACAAAGATAACGAGTTACACTTATGTTTGTGACTATCCTTGAAAGTTGTCACTTTCGAGTCGTGACTCACGGCCGACAACCGCGAGCCTTTGTGACTCCATGTACCAAGTTTCTTCGCAGCTGGGAATCCACGAACTATGAAATCGTTACTTCTTCTGTCTAAGGCTTTAAAGGCTAAATTGCGTTAGGTCTCCTGCAGCTCAGGCGTAAACAATAGCATACTTGATAGGCTTTTCTCTGTCAGCGGTCCCATATTCATACTTTCATCAACGTTACATAATAGGGATACAGAAAGATTGCTTTCCGGACGGCAAACTAATCCTATATCCATTGTAATGCATTGAATATCTAAGATGCTACAGGAGATTGGTGGTCGAAGATACAGATTTTCAATCATGAGAAATTTGATACGGTTTCAATGAATCGTTTACATTAATTTAATGTTAAAACAATCCTCTATTTTTAATACTTTATCGCTTTGACTTTAACTTAATTCTAATTTGATGATTACGGAATTCATTAAATTTTGATTAAGGTGTGGTAAAATTAAGCCGAACTCTTATAAACAGTATTATTTTAAATTGAATTAACAAATAATGACGGAGTGAGCTAACGTAACATAAAGAAGTAATTATAGCTGTAGAGGTATATATTTCAATTAGAAATTGAGAAAAAAAAATGTCAACTTCTAAAATATTTTTAACCAACTTCAGACTATCGATAAAAAGCTACTTTGATTTGGTCCGTATCAAACGATGTTTGTCATTGAAAGCAGCAAGTTATCAAACTTTTATAATCAGCGCCTCCATCGCGAGGTACGCAAAAAATGGAGTTTTGCGTAAATAATTTCCATTGCAATTCTATATTTGACTCGTAATCACATTTAGAGGCATTACAAATGAAGCTCAAGTAGAGAGCAATAAGGTTCGGTTTGGCTCATCGGGTCAGTAAAATCTGTAAAGTACTTAATGTTTTCAATTCTGTATAATCGGTTTAGAATTTCCAGTTCCACGCCAGTAATTGGATTGAAGGAAGTTGGACGTTGGGGGTGAATTTTTCAGCAGATTTAGTACCGCAGCTTACTTACGACGAGCGAAATATTTAGTTGTTCTACGATCTGTTTATTCAATTCGTTTTGTAGGTTCTTCTTCAGAAGTGTTTGATTCTTATTCGTTAAGTAATTTAAAAAGTTTTAAAAGAGCTCAGCAGATGGTGCATGGAAATTATCAAAAATATTTAGCATTTTATTTACAGATTCACTAGATGATTTGTTAGCTTATATTATGTACGAAATTGTTTTCCGCTGCTCAAAAGATCAAATAATATATTATAAGCGGGACCCCGGTTTAAAACATAAAACAATCGAGTAAACCTATAAAAGGAGGGTAGTTGGATTTGCTCATACGCTTTCTTGGCAGTGCCCGGTGAGGACGGTTCGAATGAGGCGGTACACGTGAGCCATTTTTGATATTCCGTAATTGTGCAACTAAGCAATTTGTTTGTTATACTGATTTTGGTGAAGTAAATCTAGACTAGGTTATTTTGTTCGTTTTTTTTATAAAATTGAATATTTCGCTGAAAATATTTTAAATCGGCGTTCTAATTATCAGGTTCCTATTGAATTTGTAAAGAATCGTTTTGGTGACATTTTCAACGATATGATGACATTTTCTTTATTTACTATCATTCTACGACCACTAAAATATAAGTACTGATTTGCATACAGTTTTTTTTTTTTGCTGATTTATAGTATATATATATATATATATATATATAGATTTATAAAACACTCTTATACTTTAATCTTTTAACATTACACATTCATGTACAACATATTAAGGATTAATCTCGAACCAAGAGCACCTCGCGTGTAATTCACCCGTCATTGATACGCGTTCCGTCGACAAACTTAATACGTCCAGGGTTTTTTATAAATTCGCGTTCACTTCGTAGGTCTTTTATTATTGAAAAGGGGAGCAGATCTTGAAAACCTTTTACCATCTTTCACCTGTACGGCGGCTCGTGTAGGGACGTTATGTGTAGGGTGAACTAAAACGGCACAAGAACCCGTCTCTCTCCGTCGACGATTAAATTTGCACCAGTCACTTTGATTTATCCAGCTGTGACGACCCGCTTTGTCGAGTTTGTTTCTTCTCGAGCACCTTATTGTTATGCCATTGTTATTATTACGTATATTCCACTACTTTAATGTTTTAAAGTTTATTCAATTGAGTCGTTTAATCTGTGTTCCGTCTGTACCCGTGCGTAATTTCAGTATTCTTGCACAGAGACGGATAACAGAATGTTACTTTACCCTTGGGGATCTTCTGTCATTGTAAATATATTCTATTGAATTTAATTTTAATTCATTACATTTGGCAAACAATATTAAACAATTTAACAATTAGGACACATTGAAAGGAATTAATTGCTTCGAGAAAGTTAATTTGTGTTTCGGTGCCAGGAAAGACAAACAGTAGAATAGGAAATGTTTTACATATTTTGTATATTATTGACGCGTTTCTAATCTTTTTTTTTATGATAAAATAAAGGAAAACTTTCGATAAACGAGCAGACTAGCCACTTGATTTTAAGTGGTCATCGTCGCCCATTGACATCAGCAAGACCAAAGGTATCACGGATGCGTTGTCGGCCAGGAAATGAGAAGAAGGTAAGAAAGAAGGTACTGGCTCTCCAGCCCCCAGCCGGAACACTACGAGTCGTTTGGCGGCTGACTCGAGCAGGAGGGTGGTAGCTAGCCAGGCAGGCTTCACGGAACGACAATAATACCCATAATAATAATATTAATATAATCTTTACCCAAAGCCCTATCACCAAATAAGCTGGCTTCTGTCGTCTCTTACGACACCCTGTTCTGCTAGCGTGGGATTGGGGGGAGTAATCTAGGCTGCCCCAATACGGCCAAAATCGTGTGAACGTGAATGTATGTGTGTTTGATGTATCAGAAGTTATCTGAACGATATGGTGGAACGATTTCGTATGCGTATTATGTTAGGTTCGTTGAGACGAAGATTCCTATATACAATAAAATAGGTAAATTAAATTTAAATATAATGCAGGTGAACGTTTATCAGGCTAGCTATTCAATAGCGTCCATTTATACACGCGTTTTCGTTTAAATGATAAAGTGTGTATGAGGTAATAAATCAATATGGGTAAAAAAAAATTGTTTAAAAAGGTTTTTGTTATTACTCAGAATAACTTTCTATTTAGTTAACCAAATAAATTAATAAATTTAGAGTTTTAGTTGAACAGTTTACTTAATGTTATTAATTTCTAGTTATAGCTTGGAGGAGGGGAGAGGTTCCCGTCCGGCATATCTCCAGAGTTTTCTATAATATTCTTGAAAGCGTGTGTATTATGCCCATCCACATTTGGCCTGCATCACTTTAACCCCTCTCAATGTAAGAGGAGATTCAATCCCACAGTTGGACAGTTATGGGTTGTAAAGAAGAATAAATTATGCACAACAGTCAGAACAAATTGTTTTCTGCAGCATTTGTATATTTAATTTATTTTCTTGTTTCATTTTCATCAATCTCGGTTAACGAACTCGTATTCGGAATTCACACCAGTGAGCTTTGTGCTTCGATAGTTGAATTTAAATAGCATTTTTATGTAAAGTAGCTTTCTTCAGCCTTTGTGTTTCAGTATTTATCTTCACCTGATTATAAATGTGGCTGGCTGGAAAGAGATTGATTGCTGCATTTTTGTTATGTGTACTTTAGTTAATTTAAAACTGTTCTCTTTTGCGTGACGAGGCATAGGTAGGAAGGTACCTATTCTTGTTTTTGTTTTCGAGGGGGGACCTTCAAAAGGTAGACGCTATCCTGGGAGCGCAACCCGTTGCCGTCGCCGTGGGAGGAGCCTGGCGCTGAGTCTGATTCATCTTTTGATCATCAGGAGGAATTGTAGTTTTTAATAATTATTTAATTTGGTGTAGTCCTAAAATACAACATTCGTTTGATTCAGTGATAAGTATACTAATATAATATAATAATAAGTATAAGCTATAATTACCTAATAAAATGCTAAACTTATCTGAATGGTTTGTTTATCGTTTCTATTTTTTTTTAATTGTCTGTCTATCTGTCAAAAGCGTCACGCAGAAAGCACAAAAGATGATATTTTATAGATTAACATTATAACTTATACTATGGGCCAACATGGTCATAGTCCAGATTTATATTTGTTTGTAGATTGATCGTTAATGGGACTGTGTTTTTGTAGCTATTACAAACAATTAATACGTATTTATTTAATAGAAATACAAAAGCCGACCGTGAAATATAAAAATTGTATGTACCTACCTACCTATTGCACCTGAACTCGACGAATGAACAATATAACGCAGAGCCATCAGTAACAAGGCATACGGCATCGTCTAGTCAGTAGCACGCTATAAATCGTATAACTTTATCGTAATAGGACATCGGAGTGGCTAAGGTGACGGCGCATTGTACAATACGTTATCGTACCCCCAGTATGGGCATCTAAGTTCAAAGTGCTATGTGAGTGGACGCTATTATTTCTATTGCTGGGTTATACTCATGATATCGTGGTGACGCAAAGTACTCTTCAGCTAATTTCTGAGTGGGAGAAAAGTATTTGTAGTTCTAAACGTTGGACGATATAACATTAGACCGTCTCATAGTTACAGTTATATGTTATTGGTTTTTGCGGTTTTTTGGTTGTTCTTTTGCTTTGACGTGCATTGGTAACGGCTTAAGATCTAGAAGATTTTTTTCAATAGCACATATTATTATTTTTATCATGGCGTTTCTTAACTACGTATGTGACAAACTGACAGACGGGAGTGATCGTAAGTTTTTCCATCGAAGTACTATTGTTTGTCTTTATTGTACAGAGTTGTCCTATTGAGCTTCGGCTTGTCGTACGCAAGTACCGATAAATCTTTGAAAGATTTTGTTACATTACTTTGAAACCAATTATTTATTTTGTGAACATTATTTTATATTTACTTATCAAGAGTATTCATTAAAACTATATATTAAACATGTCAATACAGTATAGTATAAGGAGTCGATATTAAAACAACTGCTTGGTTTTTAGGTGATTTAAACCAATAGATAGAGGCATAAACGAGGGAAAAACGGTTGGTCTATAGGATAGCAATGATACATTTATAAAACCCCTGGTAAGGCGTAACAAATTTTATTCGAGCGTTCCCGAGCCGATGGTTTTATGTAAATAAATATCTACTGGCAATAGTAATGATAAAATGATGTTTAATGCATCAAAGAGTCTTAAACACTATAGTATTATGACAAACTCCGCAGACACATCCTCACATATATAAGTGAAACCAACATTCCACGAGTTTGAGACTGTGTCATGTTCCCGGCCTTATGAAATATGACTGCATAATTATAGCCGATAACCCGGTTCAAAGGGCCGATTGTCTGGAGCGAGAGCCCCGGTAGCACGTTTGAAATATTCAGAAGTATCCCAACTTAATTAGGGTGGTACTTTTGTACGAAGAGAATTTATGACGCGGGGCGGGTCGTCAGGGAGAATGGCAGAAGTCACGGCCGGTAAAACTCGGGTGGCTATATGGATTCAGAATTAGAGTGGATAGTTCTCCATTAAATCAATATTCGTTGCATTCCACGAAAGATTAACTTGCCCATTAAGTTAGCCAACATCTTAAATGAAACATCTCTCACATAAATGTCTGTTCTAGTTAGAATCTGGTACGATATGCTTCGATCGACGGGTTACGATTAAGTCAATTTAAACGCATATTTAGTCAATGGAGTTTCAATTCATTTAAGTTAACAAGATATTTTTTTACATAAATGTTTATGTTACCAAATTGTGCTGTACACAATTTGGTCACTATAGTTACTACCCGACTAAAGCGAGTGAAGGTGTAACGTATGTAAAGGCCCGGCAGTAAGCGTCCTCCCTTTTTGATCGGATTGAATTACGGGCGCCATGCCGTCTAGGGCTGACCGCACCCGCTTATCGATTTTAGGGAAACCCCGTACGTTCTTACTGTTATAATAATATTACTTTTGGCCTTGGATAGTGTGTTGCTCCTCTCAATTTATATACGAATTACTATTTTTTTAGATATTAATTCTTATCAGACTAATTATGACAGTATATAACTTTTCCAGAGCTGAACCCAGCTAAGCTAGGCTAGTGCCTTTTTGCAGACCTTTACAAAATGTTAAGAATTATGGAGAATTCTCATAATATGAGAATTATATGCATATATTATATGCATGTTTCGTTATGGTACTTTCTTTCACTGAAGCAAGTGAAATCTTATTTCTAATCAGTTCAATCAAATAATCAGTGGTCCACCGTTGAAACTATTAAATTAATTAATTAAACCTCCACACACTTACACCCCCGCACTAAGATTTTCTGTATTGTAGGTGGATTGTGGGTGGGTAGACCCCGCCATCACTCGTGACCCGAGAACAAAATTTACCTGTCGCATAAACGATTGGCCCAACCGGGATAGAACCTGGAATACCACGCTCAGTAGGCATGCTCACTATCTACTGGGCTACGGGGTCGTTGACTATAACTACTGGAGTGTCAAGCTTTGACATATAACTACTTTGAATTGCTACAAATATTATAGAGAAGATTATTACAAACGATTTTCTTAATGTACATTTCATTTATCTTTTGTGTGTGTGGTTCCGACTGTTTCTTGAATACATTAAACATACTTTTTAATTATTTCTTTATTCTAAGTGTTTATGTAAATTATTGATGGTGGCTGGGGTGTTTTCGATGTACCACATATATAGTATTATTAATAAACTATGTATAATATTATTAATAATAATTTTATGCTTTTGATGGCGTTCATTGGTTTTTAAAAATGATTCATGTATTTTATTTCATATATGCCATGGCGTATTATATATTTGACAGAAGTTGATGAAATTATTAAAATTAGATATAAGCTTTTTAATATACAAGGAGAAGAATTCCTTTCGACATTTTAATATTTACAGAAATAAAACAGCCTATTCTATTTCCGGTACATGTTATGAACTCGATTGAATTTTTGGGGCATACTCGTAAGACTCCTTAGGCGTCGGGGGTGACAGCTACCCCGGCAATTATTTGGCGACAGGTGTTCGGTAGTAATAAAGCAAGTTGTTCAACAAAAGCAGTTTCACTCTGAATTATATATTTGGGCTTTCAAGGCTTTGAAGACGTGAAGAGAATGTTGGGGACTTACTTTTTTAAATAATGACCTGTTTAATAGGCATATATATTCTTACTCACCGAGTACTTCTCGGTAAACATCACTTATCTACAAATGGCACGTTTTGATGGATGTTTTTTTTTTCTAAAAGTTTATTAGGTTTTTTTTTATTCATAACATTAAGTATAGGTCTTGTTGCATTCACCAAAGCGTTCGCTCAACGGCTAATTAATAATTGATCTTTGTAACCAACCCTAACTCCATAACTCAGGTTCCACTAAAATCAATGCCAGGTTCTCACCATTTAGTATTTGCTCAGTAATAAGTAAACAAGATATGCTGCATCTACGTTTTTTAATATTGACTAAATTAAGTATTGATAAATAATAAATAATTAATTGCGAATATAGAGCAGTTTACAAGAACAGTATCAAAATTAATTACACCGTTTTTTAGAACCTAACACCTGTGTATATAAAATCGTACAGTGTCCAGTGTCCACATCGTCCGCCGCTAGACGAGTAAATATGCGTTTGAATTTTGAAATAAGAACGAAAGAAATTTATTCGGCGCGCTTTTTAAATTAAACAATGGACGACAACCGACGTTAGCGGTGGGATTAACATATTTGTGTTTCTCATGACTGCGATTTTCCGTGTGCCGGTCTGGTACGTGTTTTTGGTGTGCGAGGACAAAATATAACCCCTGCGTTTGTTTTAGGTTGCCCTTTTTGTTTAGACACCTATACCTTTGTACTAATTCCCTTTTAGCCTTGTGACTGCTACGAGTATGTAGACAGTGCAATATTTTAGTGTAAAAGTTTTTGGTGAATAAGGAATCACCAAAACTCAACCTACTCGTGGGTAATCTATACTCAACGAGGCAAGGGCTCAGGCTTCTTCTATCTGAAGCAGCAGATCAGTGTGCCACCACCAATGTTTTTGTTTTCATAGTCCCTTCTAAAATCAACTGTTACAATTGTAGTATTGATAGAATAATAAAGCCCTGGGTACTCCTACTTTGATTGAGTACCCATCTTTAGCGTCCCTCGTTGAGGTTGTCTACTTACCATATTGTAGAGCGATTGCTGCTTCGCCTATTATCATATTAAGCATTTAACGCGAACCATTTAATCTTAATCCTACTCGATCCTAGCCAAGGTACAGGACCGAAAGGACAGAGTCCTATACGCCGCTTGCAAGTATCATGTAGTCAGTTAAACGTAATTTTATTTCTATTACTTTTATAATGTTATTTAATATTAAAATTATTGTGGTTTGGTAAGAGCTTTATGAAATTTGTGAAAATTTTCTTTTTAGATAGTCGTTTAGATTTCTCTGTTAAGTACTGAATACATGTTTTATTTTTTGATGGACGAACATTTAACTATGTTACAGTGTAATACTGGAGATTTCCGTCGGTTGTCTCCCATCGTCCACATGTCGAGTTCTCCAGCCGCTAGATGGCGCCGCACGCGGTCCCGTTCGTTTCCCAAAATGGCGCGACTGCGTCCAGTCAGTCTGGTAGGTCGCGGTCGCGGCAAGTTTATATAGGGTTGCGAATCAGATGCAATGGAATTATTTTTAATTTAATATAGACAGTCAATATGGTCTGTGTAATGTACAAATGATATCGTATAATAAGAGCTGTTAATCTACTAGCAGTAAACATTGCCAAGTGGATTTAATGAAAGTTTCGTAGACTTTTGTTTTCTCGAATGGTAAACCTTCCAATGGGACCAGGTGTCGTCAGAGCGTCGAGCCCCACTCTTACCGCCCGCAACCCCGGAAGTCTCTTCTTAAACACCTCTTACGGCAGACAGGGGATACCGTAGCGCGTATTCTGGTCTGGCCAACATTTATCTTTTTCATATTTTTTGGAACCATAAAATATTACGCCAACACTAGATGAGTGTAAACAGCTTGTGATTTTGCGGGAGCTACCACCTCACCACCGACACGCTGCACGTCATGGCACGTTATCAATCATACATAACTAGCATGCAACCGCGTGAAGTATGAATGTATACATTACATTGTTGTAGTACTCCGTTCATTATTTAGCTGTTACCGCTACTTACAGCACGACCATTATGTTTACTATAGTCACTGTGTGTACATTTACGTTAAGCGGATATCGTCTGTTTGTATTTAAATTATATTATTTTATTATGTATGTATGTTGTTATATATATTTGTTGTTATATATGTGTTTGATGATTGCGTAGTGTTTGTTTTATGTCAATATCCTACAATCAAATGGAAGAGCCACACGATGGCAAGTGGTGACCGCAAGAGATGCTCGACCATATAACATTAAAAGCATCATCGACCCCATCACCGCTTATTACTGGCTCCCCGATATTGCAATCGAAATACGTAAGGCATGCTAATATATAAAACCCTACCTTCAGAAAAGAGTATCGCCGGGATTGATCTGGTGGTGTAGTACTCGCAGACTTCGAACTGAAAGGACCATCCGAACATAGCTTTATCCGTTGTTCAGCAGGATGCTTCATAAGCAGGAGAGGTTGTCTCCCATGGATGATGTTACTCGAGGATGAATTTAAAGATTTACGTCCCAAATATACCCTTCGTGCTGAAGAATTATCATGGACCTGACCATAGTAAGTAATAAAAATAGCTCCAGCGCCTGTCCCGCCGTAGAACACACTGTAGTTTCTCACAAATTATGTGGAAAACGGTTAACGACCTGTCGGTTATTGTGAGTTGGTTAATAGTCGTGTCGTTGGCTCGTTGTCGCGGCGTACATCCTCATTGCACGTTTCTTTTGATTTATTAACGGCTCTTGCCGACTTCATTCAAGTTCAACAATTAATTATTATACACATACCATTTGAAAGGTCTTGCCCTTAAATTGCCCTTAGCATATACACAAGTTCGTACGGTAAGTAATAGATGACGGAAAGAAAACATTTCAGACATGATATTTTTTTATTATACTTCACCCAAATTATCTTAAGGTTTCATAAGTGTATAACTTAGATCTTCTTTATCTTATGGTATAAAAGTTCTGTTAGAAAAATAAACTTTAAACGCTACTATAATGTAAAAAGTTATTAATTATTCAGTCAGTAAGTATATTCGTTATTAGATATAAGATCATTAATTAATGTTTTATTTTGCAGTCAGTGTTCAAAGTTTTCTAGTGTTTAGGACATGATATTTCGTAAAACCTATTCTGCTACTTAAGTTGATAAAAACTATACAAAAATCCAGCTCCAATATTATTATAACCCATTCCTTTTAAGTCAGATATAAGTCGTCGAGAAAATCCGTGGATTCCTCAAGGATTTTTGAATTTATCAGTCATCACATCCACAGACAGAAGAGTTTGTTTTATACTATCTTAGTATCAATATCTCTATCTATTATATATCTATCAGCTATACGTTTCTGACCTAATCATCATTAAAACCCGTAGCAGACCATCTTTGAGTTCAGGTTTCGCACAACGTAACAAGTGAAGGCCAAAGTTCGCCATTCTGACCAGATGCGGATTTGTGGAGTCAAGTACAGACTCCAAACTCCCCTGTGTGCTTCAAGGAAATCTTTCAGGTATACCAGTTTCCTTGCAACCTTTTCCTTTTCCGAAACAACAAAATCCACAACTTTACAAAATTAGAGGTGCATGCCGCATAGGAACCAGAATCATTAGGAAATCATTCAATGTACTAGACTGTGAATGTCTATTACAAGAACAACATAGCATATCAATATCCGATAACGTCATAGTATCTAATAGTGCACACCTGACTTACGTCTGAGAGCTCTATGGCTCTCTAACTATAGCCGCAGAATAATTAATAGCAAGCTTATGGGTTCTATTTTCGGTCAAGCCATTGTTCTAGTGAATTGAACAGCTGTTTGTATCCTACTGCTACTAGTTGTGGTCGCATTGTTGTCGTTATCTCTTTTCTCAATACTATTGTTAGTTATTTGACTGCTCACTGTTTTAGGTTTTGGTACGATTTAGCTAACACAAATGCGTCGTAATGCCGTACTGTAGCCAGTGTGAAGTAGCTGCGTTGAATGACTGACGTTGAATATATTGTGCCTTAGTGGCCAGGTCGACGTGTGCCAGTGGCGCACTATGTTGACGACGAACGAGGAGCCTGACATGCGTGTAAAATGTTTATTAAATTATTTAACATCTCCAAGATTTACGTAGACAAGAACTGGTGTCCAGCAGATATTACTCAGTTATGTACGTGCCAATGCGTCTTAAGAAATCGAGCACATATTAACACACTTCCCTGCACACACACACACACACACACAACAGTTATAATGTAACTTTCTTAATTGAAAATCAACTCGAATGCATACAACAGTTATAATTGTAACTTTCTTAATTGAGTATGATTCGAAAGGGACAGTTAATACCTTGATTTTCACGTTTTAAAGCATTTAAAATTACGTGCGATGTAAAGTTAAACAAATTTACCATACAAGTCCACCGACCACCTGCCGGCTAAAGGTACTCACTCGTGAAGGAACACGAGTTGCCATCGCCGTTATGTAAACGAGATTATAATCGACGGAGCCTGATTCTGCGCAAGGAGGCAACTTTTCAAATAAAATTTCGCGCCCCTATTTGTTTGCGCGTTTTACGTTGCGACGTATAGGAAACAAACAATTCAAATCGAGCGTGTGTTGTATTCCGGGAAGAGAGTAAGGTGAGACCACACTGATACATCTCGGAGAAATACTGCTGAGAGTATGAGATCATGGGTGAAAATTGCAAACATTAGTGTGAGCGTCTTGCGGAGTGTAGCAATTTTGCACTTATGTGATCTCAATGTGTTGGTAGCCTAAGAGTGACTTTCGTACTAAATCAAACATGACAGAGTTTCAAATGCTGTATATAGTAATGTTACCTTACAGCTAATAGTTTTGAATTTGTTTGTGTGCCTCTTTGGACAAAGTTTTGATAGTTTTGTAAGTTGTAAAAAATTATAGATTCGACTAATTAATTCTAAATTTATTAACTATTATATAATTTAAATACGCTTATTCTGAATTATAATATTCATCGTTACAATAACATGTAGCATCAGTATTTAATTTCATTAGGTTTGTTTAATATGTAAAAAATAATTAATAGGGTTGCTACAAATGCTAATGTTAGCAAATAGTTCACAGTGGAGAAATTGTAATGCACTATAATTAAATTTATATTCTTTTACTACGATAGGATACTCTTTAATTTTTCGGGCTTTTGGAATGATCCAACGCTGTCGGCCCCATAAATGTGCCCTCACCTTATGTCGTTCGCAGGGGTGACACGGAATGTTTCCCGCGAAAAATAACGACTCGAAGCGTGTTCCATCGCTCACCTGTCTACACGATGATACATGCCGTTGCTCATATAAAAATTTACGATCAGTTCACCTCACATGTCGGTGAAGGTACTCACGCTATTTTGACACGTGATAGTAGCTACGGGCACTGTGTTTGCACGTCCGTTATTGCAAACGTATTTGTTGATGAGCTGTGTTGAGCGATGCCGTATTTTGTTCAGCCCTTTAAGATCTGCATCTGGGATGTAATGTGAATCTTAAGACTGCTTCTAATAATAGAATAAGTAAGTCTCATACATCAGCTAAAAGTCTACTGATGTTTTGAGTCGATTTATTGCCCTTGCCAACAAGTAGAGCGGCTAAGATTGTTTACAAAATGGCCGTTTTAATAAACCAAAAAAGAATTGCAACATCTACATTTTTCTCAGTGTTCTATGATTATTTTAGTTAAATGATTTGTACACAATGATGTGATTGTATTTGTGTAATAGAAGATACGAGTCCGAGAAGCTCAACTACAACAAAGCAACAAGTATAAACAAATGAGAGCAGTACTCGAATCGGATTGCGTCGATTGAGCTAGTTATCGATGTCGCATGTGACTGGTTCGTGGATCTTTGATTGAATGCAGATGGAGTTCGGTTTCGATATAATTGCCCTCATATGTAATTAAGCTCGCAACAAATCGTTTATGACGAAGTTGCAATGACAAGTGTTTACTTATTTTGCAGTTATTTGAATTGTTGTAGCAGAACTAGAATTTGTGTTGTTATTTAGATTTTAATACTCTAGAATAATATGTGCAGCTAATTATAAAATCTAATTATGAGTATTAGTAAGTTCTGTCTTTGACCTTTAGCGGCCTCGTAATTGTCAACCTATATATCAGAAGTCGAGTGACGTCCGAAGGCATAATTGTAAACATATAGGCAGGACCGATAATTCAACCTGCCCTCGGAAGCACGGAAACGTTTAAGAAATTTTGCACCTAGCGGTCATCTGTCCCGTTATTGACCGCACCCGGCGTGGCTTTTACTTAATCGATCATTTAAGACCGACAGAAGCCATCGCGCAATGATTAAATTATTACATAAATAATAGAATAACGGCACGACAACTTGTGTCGACTTGTCGTCACTGTACTCACAGTTGTTGCTAACCAATTTCAAAGGCCTTCGGGTAGCATAAGAACTTCGTCTATTTGGTTGGCCGTTAAATCCGCCTCTGAACTGCACTAGAATAAAGAGTTGGAGTAACGTCCAGGTCTCCTCAACTTCGAAGGCTTGCAATCGAACATATCAACTCCCAACCGCGTGCGACGAAGATCAATTTGTTTTAACTTATGATGGAACCAAACCAAACTACTGACTTATCAAGGAGTATAAAAAATAAAATCATCGATCACATAAAACTGAACCTTTCCTCTGACTCCGTAATGACTCTTTTAAGAGATATCGTTAAAAAGCAATGTCTATTTTTACTCCAATAGGCTGTTTCTTGCAATGCGGTTCCCACAGACATATTAGTTAGTTGACGCAATGATATGTTTAATTCAAGAGGCACCACAAGAGCCGCTTGAAGCGCCACGAGGTGTCCAGAATGCTAAAGCCATTTTGGTAAACTCCTGATAATGTGCGCGGAGGACGCTGAAGACGCACTTGGAATACAAATCAGTGTCTAGATATGGATGGATCCAGGTTGAAGTTCATAATTAGAGGGATGAGGATTTTTAAATGGTTGGCATATCACAAGAGATAAGGTACTTATATGTCGTGAACGTCTATGACAAGAGACCTGAGCGACAGGAGTATGTAGACGTCTATATTTTTGTTTGCATTTTATTTTAGCGTTACCCATACATGTATGTATATTTAATGATCAAACGAACTTACCAAAGTGAGATTCGATCACAATTATATGAGCAGCTTCATTCGACGCTATATGTATATAACAAAACAATTTTTTAAATCTTAAACCCATAGTGAGCAGCTAGCAGACTGTATACTTGCAGAGAGTAGTAAAAATAAATTGTGATCGTCATTTCGTAGCGAAATCACCAACATTACGTATATCCGAGAAATATGGGTTTAAACATTTATAGTGTATCATCAATTCATCAACCATGACATGATTCCATGGCTCGCATTGACCAATTAACAACCAATAAACCAACGGTATTAACTAAAGGCTGTTTCACAACAACTTGTAGCAACGAATTAATGAGACAGGGATAAAATTACTTAGGTTGTCTATAATCCCTACATCCGTTGTTGAATCTTAGTGCCACCAGGGAGTTTTTTCCACTTCATTCTGTTTCTGACGACCAATCTCGAAAATAAGCTTCCTTTTCTCCTTCTCCCTTTCAATCTTTTTATCCTTGGACCCATTCTCTTGGTACTTTCTGCTGTGAAAACCCAATTTGGGCATAGTTTTTACAGCCCTACTCAATTCTTCCTAGATGGCCTGAATACATATATCAAATTGTGATATTTGGAAAATGTAATGATGTCATTGTCGCCCATAGGCGTTTGTAACATCAAAAGCAATACTGACGGTTCTTTAATACTAATATTATCACACATTAAAAACATTCACTGTTTATTCTAGAAGGTAGTAGCGAGCCTGGTAATAATGGTAATAATAATAATAATGCATTCTATCACACTTATACTGTTGGGATAGATCTGGTGATGCAGACTCTAACAGGGACCGGGCAACATTACATCATTAATTGTTCCGTATAGTGCCCAATGGATCTTGGTGTACTAAAGAGTTTATCTAAGACTCAAGCATCTATGAAGTCTTTTACACTTCAACAGTTTTAGTCATAAATTTGAAGAGTATAGTATATGCTTAATAACATTTTGTATGGTTCTAATTTATATATTATTAAATATTCAAAATTTTAATCATTAAGAAACTACACGGCTTTCCGTAAACTTGCAAGCAGTATAACACCTGGAGCAGTTTGTCTGCTATTTCTGCCTCAATTTATAGTTAAAATCGATGTACATAATACTATGTATGTGGATGTATGCTGCTCCTAGAATTATTCGGTAAAATCAGGAGCTTGATTCACCGCGGTGAACATTTGATGACAGACAATAAACTGGCTCAGTTAAATGTCAACAATATGAACATAAACAAAAACAGTATAGCAATATAATCAAAATAACCATAAATCATCGCATTTTTAAGTATATGTTCGACTATTGACTCAAATACATATTGTTATTGTTACATGTGTACGCCCCTTATGCAAGTGTGTGTTGTATCTTTAAACATCGCTTCTCATAAAATCTGAATCTATTTCAATCTGTCGTCGATTACGTAGTAGGCGCCGAACATAGAACTTTAATTGTTGGCATCCTGTTATTCGCAGTAGCAGCTAAAAGTAATAGCTCGATATTTAAAGGTTTTATAGTACTGAATTATTGAACCACATACATCTGTGGAGCCAATCGCAGTAATACTCAAATTAAGACTGTATGTACGTTATAATTTTATGTTTACTGTAAGAATGGTCTTTCGTAAACTGACGGCATGTGTCAGTTGCTACTTTATGCATGATCGGTAGTTGAATACGTTTGTTCTATTGGCAAAATTTCTTCATCATGATATATATTAAAATTTAGCTATTGTTAAGTCATGCCAGCGGCATTCAGCCTGTACAAGAACACTCAACTCATAATTTGGCTCACTCATAACTTGGTTGGATTGTTCATAATATTTCATCGTATCCTGCTAATCAGTCAAAGGCTTTTCTTGCATTACTAGTATAGTAAAAGTAAATAAGTAGAATGCAATTCTTTTAAGGCAATGGACAATCAGATTCGGATTTGTCACAAAGCTGTTGCTTTTATGCCGAATAAACTTTCTGGCACCAATTACGATAAGACCTGTGTATAATATATATGTATGTATATATATAGTGGAATATTACGCACATATACAAGTATGTCTTGTATTAATTTTTAGAAAGACATTTTATATCGTACTTATAATATGCCTTCGTTCAAAAGTAGTATCTATTAATCAATTATTAGTAATGAACCGTCTAATAGTAAAAAGTCTTCGTGTTTACCCCATAAACATAAACTTCGTTTGCAAATTACACTAATTATTTGTAAAAATTGTAAGAAATACAATGTAGCGATTTTAAATTACTGCGTTCAGACAGACAGATTACTCATCTGGTCAAAAATAGGTGAAAATGTTATGTATTATTTAAGAAAAGATCTCATTCCATGTTGATCCAGTTTTTGCTTTTGGCTAAATTTTTTTCATAACTAGCAAACTGCCCTCGCTTCGTCTCAGAAAACTACCTTACGCTTAGAATTAGCATCTGCATTGTCTTAAGACTGGGTTTTTTACCTTCTGTGAATTAGAAGTACATATATTAATTTATAACTTTTTTAATTTATGGACGAATTGAAATGAAACGAAGCTATTATTAAGTGACAATAGTTAGAAATACATTAGTGGAAACCATAACGAAAATCGGATAAACCGTTTCTGAGATTAGCGCGAACGAAAATTCTAACAACTAATGTTTTTATGTTCTATTGCGTTAAAAAAGACCCCTAGTTGTAGTTTTTCTCAAATATCTTTGATGTACAGAAAGCTATCAGTTAGAATTTGATTATATGTGTAGATAGATAGACAGACAAAGATTTTATTTGTATTATGTGTTAGTCGCCAACGAAGTTTGTCTCAATACATACAAACAATACATAATACGTTCACGTTGGAAAAGACAAGGGTAATACAACTTATAGTTGGCTAGTGCATTGTTATTTGTAGCACCATTCCCTTGTTTAATTAAATGGTGATAGTTCTGGAAGAAGTTTTTAGTGAGTACGGTCATGTCGGATCGCTATTTGGGAACTTTGGACCCCTATTAACCGCATTGCAGATACATGTCTCGACGTGCGTATTTCGAGCGGTCCAAAAACGCACAATTATGTAGCCCGGTTGGTTCAGCTAGCCTGCAGAGCAAAGAATACAGGGTTCAATACCCGGCTGGGCAGACATTTAAGTGGCTTATGCTTTGTTGTCAGGTCGTCGGTGTTTTTTGTCTTATTTATCATTCACAATATTGGAGTGTGTATCCATCCATCCATCCATATGTATAATTATATATTACGCAGTCAGATGTTCTATCTTCATCTGTATTTGCTATTAACATAAAAATACAACTAAAAATACTACTTACTAATTACCTTCCTGTAAACGCTATCAATTCGCTCATTGCAGAGTCAACACTCAGCAAACTTTATTACTTTCATGCGCAATAACCCGCCTTCATTTCACTTCACTGAAAGGATCGGAAGAAATTCATTAGACATGCAATATCATTTGGTCCGAGAACGCTTTAAATTTATCTGTCGCTGCCAACCCCGCTACTGAATTAAGTTGCAGCAGCAAATGAACATAATAATTAGCGAAACGATCTTATAGGAAATCGACGTTGACTGCTTTTATAGAATTGCATTCCCGTTCCGCAACTTTATTTTCCGAGAGTTAGTTTGTAGTACTTTCGTTACAGAGTAAATTTCTTCTTGTTTCGTTGTCTACAAAGTTTATTTCACGTGTTTCATGTACTTCGCTTCTTGCGTTGGCAGCTAATTCATTTTGCATTTCTTTATTGTATGCAAACTAGCCAGTACGCCTAACGAGATGACTTTATATATTCCTTTAATAACTGGAACTTGGTGACTTTCTAGTATTAACATTATTATAGACAATGGTAAAGACAGCTCGATTATGATTTGAAATGTTTATGCAGATTTTATATGCGAACTGTTGTAAGTAGGCGTTATTCATTATACATTTGTTTATAATCGTTATCACCATTTGTAACTCTCTATCTACGATCTATATCTTCTGGGCTAGGGTCTATTAGACCACTTTATTAATGGTACTTGCCAGCGTCGGTTTCTTCATGTTCATCGTATTGCTGTTTTTGTGGTGTCTTTATTGAAGATACTATTAGATTAAACAAGTAATTACTTTCCTGTACGTAAACTTTCATGTTTCAATACCTAAAATGACAGAATGAATAAAACGACAGTTTCGAGCATTATTACCAATAAAGCCTTTTACCACATAGATGCTGTATTGACAAAGGGGAGATGGTGGTTAAGTTTGCTACGTATCATGATTGGTTGGGATATTTTATCTGACAAAGCATACAGATTGCTATCAGATGATAAACATTGAGGTCGACTGTTTAATTTGCTCTCTTAGACAAGGGACTGGCCCAGATAATCGGCTGCGACTAAGTAGTCTCTTAGCTAGAGATGGTTACGTTAGATTATTGTTTTTGTCTACCCATTTGTTGTATGTTTTTATTGACATTAACTTACGATTATATACACTATCTTCTTTTACATATGTCTATAGAAACATGTAGACAAATGTCTATTCGATGAAAAGAGCTACCCTCAAGTTTACAAGTACCCACAAAAGGTGTAACTATAATTAAAAAAAAAAAATCTGTATACCCTTCTTTATTATACACTTCTTTATCATTTTATGTTGGATTTCTTAGTTCTATGGATGAATCGCCTGTTTATTACATAAAACCCTCAAAGTATTATTCTCTAACTTCTTAAAATAATTTCAAAAACTTTATAATCAACTAGTAACCCCGCAACCTGCATTTTAAATGCATTTAAATTCATAAAACTATTATAAATTATAAACGTATATATTTATAGTAATAGTGGTACACGGGCAGACAACGTTTAGTTTCCTGCGCTGCCTTATTAGAATGTCAATATTAATCCTATTCCACGGGAACAGATCCATTTCCTGGGATAAAAGGTATCCTGGATTATGATCCAATTGTAAGATACTGAAAGGTTTAGTATTATCCAAATCTGAAAAAACCCAGTGTGTTACCTGCTCAAACAGACAGACAAAAATCCAAAAAAATTGTATTGACCTCTAGACTGATAAAATATATAAATATATTATAAAAAAAACAATTTGCTCAGATTCGCTCCTGTTAATGTTTTAATAATATTTGATATACATTGCAATGTTTTTCTCCTATTAAAAGATGCCCATGTACCGGTATGCCGGTAATGAAACCATCTTGAGAGGATACTGCAATCCTCATTGCAATGCGGGTTCACCAAAAACGGCTTCAGTGCATATTTGCGGTTTGTTTGCGGTAGCTTGTCTTCTGAACTTGGTACGAATTATTGCTCGCAACTGACGGGAGTGAACGCGGAAGGCTCCCTCCTTGTACGGGTATATGCCGTACCTTTTATTGTTTATCGCAAATGCGAGAGAGGTAATTTCAAGTATATTATACAACTGATCATTACTGGAAACAATGATGTCTAGAATATTTTAACTAAGACTTTGGTTTATAAATGATTCTGGAAGCGGCTTCCGCCGGCAATTGAAGCTTGATGCTTTTTCTAGCATGAAACTGACATGGTAATTATGAATCATCTGACCCGTGACAGGAATGTAATTTTTTTCCGTATAATATATGTGAATAAATAAAGTTGTCTGATATTTAATAAAGAGCTATTTGAATCTAACGAACAAGTAGTCTTATGTTTGGAAGAAAACCAAGGAAGAAATCGGTGCATCCATTCAGTTTAATGAACATGTCATTATTGACAAAAAATAATTATATTGAGGCGTTCCATGAACATTCCATGTTTCAAAATTATTACGGATGCAGCTGAGTATGATTGCCATATGTTACACAACCGACTTTTGACAATCTATGTTTTAATAAGCACTCATTTAGACGAGACTTTCCCCGTAGTATTATATGTAGATGCCCTAGTTTGTTAATTCTGATAGTAATAAACAAAGTATGTATTTTATTTTGTACAGTTATATTCGATCTTATAATATAATCCTAATTTAGAAACCATATCACATGTTAAAGTTTTACATGACTTTTTAAGATTCCGTTTCATTTTTGATTTGTGATTAAACTTAATGCGTTCAATATCCGTCCCAAGTGATTGTTGATTGCTACACACTTTGTATTTTAAACACTTTTTTCAACCTGAAAAGCTACTGCAATTCTGTTTTTGCACTTGGTGTGTTAATTCAAACGAACACTAGATCTGAGTTTCACAAAAAGTTTCTTTGCAAAGTTTTGCAGAAAAAGACGATTGATGTTTAGTTGGTACTGCTGATCCGTGCAGGTTCATTTGTCAGTTTTCCTTCGCAGACGTAAATGTACTGAGGAGGTGCGAGTGATTTTAAATGGTACTGTAATGTATTATATTTTTAGGAGAATGTTATATATATTATATTTATATTGAACGTTTTATATTATTTTGAAGTAAAGGTTTTGTTTAAAACAAAAGCTTCAACTCTTAGAAATAGTTTTAAAAATGTAAACGTTTTGAGATTGTAATACATTACATCATTTTCTTGACATCAAAAGTTATTTAGAAACCACGATTATATCAGAAAACAATAAAATTTTTATCATGAATAAGACA
>DWPT01000352.1:0-25570 GCA_018251895.1 Agathymus mariae mariae
GAATCTCTTTCCACTTAATTTTGATTGGGTATACATGACATTACAGTTCAGATTAGCAGACAAAGTATTAATTGCTTGTTTAACATTCAATTTTTTTTTATTAGCAAATGCATATTGTTTATTAACATGGGCACGATGTTTTTTATGTTTAAAACCGTGCTTCTCCTTTTACAACAAACTATAAAAATGTAATATAGATTAAAAGTTTTGAAACTGTCATTGATTTATATGGGATCAGGCATATATTTCACTATTGATAAAGCACATATTTCCCTAGAAGTTACAGAGAACTATAGTTCATTAATGACAGAACTGTATACAGCTTCATTCACAAACACTTGAAATATGTACTTTCAAAGTGGTTTTTTTAAGTTGAAGAATCAACCTGGTAACAGTATAACAATGATCACGTATCGCCATACGTTACTTCCGATCAGTAAAACACGTGCTTAACCCATCATTGCTCGGGTGGTTAAACTCAAATAAAATTTAATAGCAACATATAAAAACGGTGTAAAATTGATCGTCTGTCCGTATATTAACGACGACCGTTTGCAGCGAACGACGCGGGAACGGTTCGTTTGCGTGACCTCGATGCTGTGCAGAGGGAGTGGAGGACTTGTTTCTATTAGCTGATTTTTAGGACAATCGAGTAATTATTTAAGTGTTGACTACACACGACTGACCGGTAACCTGATGGGAAGCGGTCAACGTCATCCATGAATATTCGTATGATAAAAGGTATCATTAAATCATTGGCAGCCCACAAAAACCCGCTTGTTAGCTTCAACACTGTTCTCTTTAGACTCGCACGCACAGGGTCACGCAAGGACGCATTTACGCTTCCACGCACGCACACAACACGGCGCACTGAAAGCGTAATTCATTAAAAATATAGTTGAGTTTTTGGAAGTGAATGGTATTTAGTCAAGGAGGTTAAGAACTATAGTATTATTCCTGTTTATCTTCGAGGTTCAATTGGGATGTATAGAGCGCAGCAATCTTCAAAAGGACCTTCACCAGAGTGTATCACAAGCTATAAATGACATGACTTTAAGGATACGAACTCCTTAGTCTCCAAAACAAAACTTTTTCTTGTTGATAGAAAATGTCGTATCAAAGTAATGACCAATTAATGATAAATGAATAAACAATATATAATAGAGACTGTGATTTGTAGATTGGAGAAACAAATGAAACCTTTCTCCAAAATACTCGTAGTATAACGATTACAAAAATAATATAAATTGGGAGCACAATCCCAGAACGATGATAATTGCCAGTACACCGGAACGGTCAGCAAAAAGGGCTTGTTTAATAAAACTGACCGCCGGTCCGTTGATATTGTCGCACATAAACTAGTTACGGAGGAATCTAAACTAAACTTGTGTACGGAGAGCAAAACAATCAATTTTAGATTTTGGCCTTATTTTTCGGTGTCTTCGTTACACTTACATTATTAAAATACTTGCTGTAAGCATCCAGCAATTAAGCCCTGAAGCAAGTTGTTTCAAATATTGTATCAGTGCAAAAGATGTTAGAGCCACCGAGCTTTACGTGAGGTTTTCTATCTCGTATCGGTTTTAAAACGTAGTTCGCTTAGCTTAGAACTGTTGAAGTATGTTTTATTTTTACGACAAGGTTCCAAATGACGCTGCGTCGCCAACCTTACGCCCCGTAGGTTCAACCCGGCAGTTTTGCCTGATTATTTGTAATATGAGGCCAGTTTGTACTTGATATTCGGAATATTAGTGACTAAATTTGTTGCGCTTATTTTATAAGTGTCATGATTATTTTGCCAACCTTACAACGTGCTCAGCAAAGACGGGGTTTGGTTGAAATATCGTGAAATTACCGACCCTTATATTGGATATCGTTACCGTCTAGAAATCTGCTTTTATTGCTTCAAAATAACGATAAATATACGATTACAATATTTTTAGACGCCTTACTACGTTTAGTGAGCCTTATGATATATATGAGGAAATATTTTTGTAATAACAAAATTGTTTGGCTATAGGCAACAAAGGAGTTGTCGAACTCAAAATTGTAATAACTTTTTTGATATCGTGTGTGTATATTATAGTTTAACTGTAACAATAAATAGGCGTTTTGATGCTATGTGATCATCACTGTACCATCTGGCAATAGCAAAGGAGTATGCAATTCGGTGATTGTGGGTGTCTTTGGTAATAATTAGATGTTGATGATTTTTTATTTGTGTATGTGTGTGTTGTATTTGTAATTTTTATATTTAGGGTTGATATTGTTGCATTAATTACATAGAAAAACATTAAGAAGAACTATGGCATGTATAAATTTTCTTTCACGATATTATATATACGAGTACGAAGTTTTTAACCACTTTGCTTTATAGTAAGTTATCTGGCTCACTTAAATCGTTACATCACATTACATGCTCAAATATCACCGGAGTATGAAAAACATGATTTACCTTTTAACTGTGGAACGAAGACACATGTGTAGGTAGAGTGATGGAGCAGTTTACGAGCGAATAGTTTGTTAGTAAATATTATAGCAAAATGTTCGATGCAGGATTTTACGATGAACTAGAGCAAAAGACCGAGTTAATAACATCAAATGTAACATCAATAGAAACTGAGAGAAACTTAAATCAAGTTAAGATTTACTTTTGTTTATTGATATAAAAACACTAAAGCTATCGAAAATATGCCACACAAAACAAAACAAAGATTAATGAATGGATGAAAAATATTTATTCGAAGTTGGTTTGTACGAATACTTTACAAACCTCAACGTTACGCTGTTGCTTCAACAAATCCCTACCGTGTGTGGTCCCGGAAGATTAAACGGCACACTTATGGCTGCATATTAAACTCATGTCCGAGCAGTCTTATCGTTAAAGTAATAATCGAGTTTGCAATAACCTTTCCGTATAAAAAATAATTTGAAGTGACTTTTTAGATTTACAATTTGGCATTTCGGTCAATTGTAACGGAATTTGATTTTGTCAATTGTAATCAATTGACAAATAGACAATAAAAACTGTTATGTCTTTGCCTATTTATAAATATACAAACACATATAATATACGCGCACACACACACACACACATATAATTATAAATTATGCACAAAGAACAGAATTTTTTATGCAATGTATTCAAATATTAATAATTCCTATTAATAAATATATCGTACATGTAAGAACATGGTGTCAATAATTTCTGTAAATAAGCAGACTCCCAGACTTCAGGCTGTATCTGTGTAAGTGGCCATTGCCGCTCAAAGAAGTCTGTCATATAGGATGCGTCACCAAGGAGTTGACAGTAAACAGGGGAGTAGCGAACTCGCTATATAATTGAATCGTCAAGTGCGACTCATTTAAAACATTTTTTTGATTGATTTTATGAATAGATCAGTCATATTCAACCAGGAAGTATGCTCAACGTCTCTTTGTCTCTTGTCATCTCTTCTTCGTGTTGAACGTATTCTTGGATTGTAGTGAGGTCAGTACCAACTCGTCTACAGAATCTTTTTACACATTTAATTTATTCAAGAGGCTTTATACCTCCGGTGGGCGATCTTGGTACGTTTCGTGATTTTCATCTCGTTATCACTAAATGCCTTGTAGTTCTCTAGGGCATCTCTTTGTTGCCAACTGTTATTGCGAATATTTCAAAGTTCCTACTCAATTTGTATAGTTTAGAGTAATTCTGAAAGACACGTGTCAAGCAAACTTTTTCTGGAATATCTTCGAAATAATGAAAATAAAAATATAAAATTGTTTTATGATGCTTTGATCGTCTTTGAAGATTTTTATTACAAATTTAAAATAATTAATTTAGAAAATATGGTTTCGTCTTGTAAAAATATATAAAATTCTATCTAAAAATACCAGCCGAAGGTTCTCTGTAAGATTACTTAGATCACATCTTCTCGGCATCGCCGTGAAATATTTATATTTTCAAATATCCGCATAATATCTGGCTCAAATGAAATTGATAAGTAAATAGGTTAATGAAAGAAGTATTTTTTATTTCTCAAATTTCTAGGGTATATTTCTATACTTTCATAGTTAGGCAACAATTACTTAGCAATTATATTTGCTAATTTACGGTAAAGAGGGTGTGGTGAAAAAGGCGGTAAGCAGGTTTCAGGGAGATGAAAGGTGGTAACCGTAACGTACGGTATTTGAGCTTATTTTCTTATTTCTTCAATATAAGATGATGACATCGATTTTATATTGAACATATCTGACAACAGACGCTTAGTCAATGTATATATAGTACTGTTACTGATAAAATACATAGAAACCCATATTATATATATCTAACGTATTCTTGTTAACACTACCTCGTTTTTGTTTGTTGAAGAACATTTAAATTAATTGTAGTATGTAGTGGCAATATCTAATTTATCTATTTTTTATATAATTTTAACCACGGCTTAGTTTAAGGTTAAGTTATTTTTTATGTTAATTTGGTTAAGTTATTAAAAAAAAAATTAAATCCACTTAACTTGTCATATTTCATAATTTATTACAACTTGTAAGTACTTTCCACGTTACTGGCGTTAAATATACCTTCATAATTTCTAGATTGTATCTGCAAAACTCGCAACCAAATCTTATATTAAAATAAGACTATGTACGACTCAATGTAGACCCGCCATTAACATATCAATATGAACGCTCTCACTTGTAGGGGGTGTGGTCTAAGTATCAGGCTTAAACGTGATAAATAAATAATAAATGTATTTAAAATTATATTTGCAATATATATTAAATAATATCATATATAGTATATAATACAACTAGGTCATTGTGGACCGATAAACAATAAAAATATAGAAGAAGGAACCGTAACGTAATATGGAATTATTTAGATATCGAAGATAGGGGCGAACCCTTTCTGATACTTCGAGGCTAGAAAACGGCAAATCTTTTCTCTTTCTTCAGAGACTGTTATCACTATTCAAACGGTACGCGATTAGTCAAAGTAGTGCAGGTCGGTGTGAAGTAAGGGACATAAGTCTTGGTGTGGAATTTTAAAAGTTGGTGAAACCGGTTCAATCTTCAGCGTCAAGGTTTTAATTATCAACCTAATACCATTCTTCAATAACAATGGTTATACTCAAGAACATATAAATATATGACAATTTTTGGTGGATCTGTATAAATCTACTATTACTAAATGAACAGTTTATTTACATCACAATTTAAAAGTTACAGTAGGTACAGTAATATTCACTCAGTTTATCGTCAAAAATCATTCGAGGATGCGTTAAATGACTTACGATCATTTAACGCCATGTGATCTTGCGACGTTCAGCGTGTTGGTCCAAAATAACTTAAAGTGTAAATAACCTGAGGCGATGAAAGAAATCCATTTTACAAATAAAATACCGATAAAATGTAAACACTAATAATTAGATACATATATGTATGTATTTAGAGCCATATTTATAAATTATCCGCTTGCTAAATCGTTGACTTGTTCCAATCGCTATACACATGGATATCTGCACGAGACGTATGCGATGTATTTAGCATATTTAACGCTAGATCACATTTTGGATGGAATATTAATGCTATTGACTTAGCTGTTTGTGACGTTTCAGTGACTTAGGCGTTTGGTCGCAACTTGGGATGTTAAGCTTCTGGGGTAATTGGATTTCATATGCGTTTTACATTTAGCGCTTATGATTTGGCGAGTTAACAGTTCCACTTTGGAAGTATCTATCGCAGCTACTAATTGTACCATAAAGTCAAATAGAGCTCATATTATTTTACACCTGTCTTTGCTACGCGTTAGAAAACAATTCTTATATGCTCAATCCTACCCTTACCTATCTTTTCGTAAAACTTCATATACATTTGGGCAGAATTTATTGAGATGATCATGTTAAGAGAGAAAGATACAAATTTATTTTATACATGTACTGATTTGTATACCGTATACGTAACAAAGAATAAGTATAAAAAGGATGGGAGAGAACCAAAAGTACGCTGAGAAGGTTGAATAAAGGATATTAAGGACATTTATTGAGGAGGCGTTTCAACAACTATTTATGAGCTAAACCCCTCTCGTTCTGACCTTAAAGACCAAAGTCCCGCAGTGGAATATTTATGTTTATGCTATTTCGAATAATATGGTGATACTATTTTCATTCGATTAAATAAAAATGTATTTTTATTTATTATTTAACAATCGACCGATAGCACTTCTGTTCCAACGGTACATCTTTATTTGCAAGAAATTAGTAGTTTAGTAGTTGGATCACTGACGAATAAATAGGTATAATTCAATACTCAGGGGTCATCGACGAGTAATCAACATTACTTATAATATTTCCATAACAGCATCTTTGATAAGATTATAAAAATAACAGTTAATATAAGAAACAAAAACTAACATACATTTACACACTATATATATATATATGATCAAACAAAATTGAATTTTTAACTAAATTTAATTTCCCTTGATTTTGCTACGAAATTAAAATTTCAATGTCGCTACATTCCTAATCTCCTAAGTTCTGAAATAGAACGCATAGTTTGTAACAGTCGCTGGCGATATCATAACAGTACCTATTTCTTATCTTATTTATCCGAGATAGAGGAAGATGCAGTGATGGTTCTGTTGGTGACCTTGCAAAGGACCCGTTACTTACTGTACTTAAAAATAGTTTTTTTTTGTCCAACACTCGTCATTAGTATAACACGCTTGAGTGCGCTGAATTCTTCCTCAAATATTAGTAACGATCCTGCAGTGCGTCACCAATGAGTTCACGGGTGTTCCACGTGATGGCAAGTAGTCACCGTACATGCGGTTCCAAGGAATAAGAGATAAAACTGCTTCTCAGTTTAGTCTCCAGCACTAAAACCGAAACTTGTTAAAACGTTTTTCCTGTAGACTATTTTATTTTAGGTTAGACAAAAAACCCTTTTACCTTTTATGAGTGCCTATCGTTGACATTAAGTTGGCAGTACAGAGCCCAATGACCGCCACGAAGTGTATCTAGCAATGTCGTTTGTTGTTCAGAAGAGTTGATTCTTAACGATATATATAGCCTCTTAATGTTGTTTACCTAACTGATGGTTAGTGTAACCTGCATCGTTTGATGTAACTTATTGTCAATGTAACTTTTTCATTATTGTGTTATTGTTACTCTCTTACCAGTAGCTGAACGGCTAGTGATAGAGACCCCGTCTGCTTCCCGTGGGGTTTCGAGACTAATTCTCAGCTAACCCATATTTATGTGAAAGACACATTCTACTGTTTTCCTTCACTTGGTTGGATGGAGTCTTCACTTGGTTGTCCGTGCAGCTTCAGTTGCTATGTAAACTCTAAAGAAGTGATGAGTGTGTCTTTGTGTGTATTGTAACTGGTATTGTGCCAGATAGATGTAAAATAAAACACAAATGTGAACATATATGCTTTAATCCAATTTATGCTGAATACACATTATGAGCTTTACGTAATATCAAAGTCACAGTTGGAATTATCGAACAATTTACAACCTTAGTACCTTATGAATGGTGAATATTTTACAATGAGCATGGGAGTCGCCTTTATGGGGTTCGATGACTCGTTGGTAGAATTGCCGTTTTTGAAAGTTAAATTGATAAATATATTTTGGGTAATCCAAAAGTTTTATGTCGAGTCTAAAACCAAAAAGGTATTAGACTACAATTATTGTAGCTTAGGTAATAATATTAGTGTAAAGGAATATGAACTAACTAAGTCCATGTATAAGGTTTTCAAACTCTCAGTTGCATTGATCGTCTTGGACCATTCGAAGTTCATAAGATCAACACATACCAACGCTTTAAATGCAATACTTACAAAGTAACATTAAAATTACTTGTGAGGAGTATAAAATAATCTTGATATTTTTAGATCAAAATCATACAAAAATATTTTGTCCATATTTATCTACGAGTATGTATCCAAGCAACAGTATCACTTCAGAGCTTTAAACCAAACGATGCAGAACAATTTGTCAACTGTAATAAAATATAACTCAATGTTGCTGTTAAGGTTGTTATCTTTGTCGTTTTGCCATTCCGACGATAATATCGCTTCATTGATCGTGATTTTTGTTGAGACTCATTCAAGTAATAATAAGTATACGATTGGAACAAGATATAAGTTTAAATTGCAGTATGTTTTTTTTAATTGGTTTGAAATATAACATTTCTCTTGAACTTAAAATGACGATTAGTTTAAAGTGGACAAAATTTATTGATAGTTACGTGGATAATGTATAATGGCATCAGATTAAAATACTTTTTGATTTTTTTTAAATTACGAAAGGTTTCTTTGTTGTATTGATCTGATGAATATTTTAACCGAGTAAAAAGGTTGCTATAATTAGAATAAATTTAACTTTCAAAATTTAGCTATTTCAAAATGTCGTACGTTAGTGAAACCCCTAATTATTTCTATTTAAAACATCACGTAAATCACTAAATAATTAGTTAAATCCCGTCGATTTACAATGAGTAAAGTAATTTAGTGACTTTAAAAATAATATTATATATTGATTCTGCAACAAAATATAATATTCCTTTCTATGGCATATTAAAAATAATGAATTTTAATTGTATACATAACAAAGTAAAAAACACAAAAGATAAAATTATCCATACATAATATTCAAGGCATGCTTATTACAAACTTAAAATAATTGAAATGTATACGACAATTTCAAAATGTCATTATTATCCGAATATTTAACACTGACAATATTAACTATTAATTGATTTATCGAACATGAATTATTTATATACGTATTGACAAAATGTTTTGAACATTCGATAGTACTTACCGTTACGTGACAAGCTCTTTATTTATAAACATTCAAAAATCATTATAAATTTTATTTTATTAACCAACAATTCACTTCAGCGTAATATTTAGCCACCTCTCAGTTGTAATAGCGAACGACATTTACAAATCGCATGCGTCTTTGTCGTAAATCACATGTACACTCTTAACAGAAGCGCATGCATCAACTCATATAGATATCACATTTCTGTTCTCGTAAAGTTGTAGCTAATGGGCAATCGATAGACTATGTCACACTATGTCAATGACCATATTTATAAATAAAAATAAAAAAAAAATAGTTCAAATTCTTCATCAACCATGAGACAGAGTAGCGAAGAATGATTCAAGCCTTTCCAATCTCTGGGGCAAGACTCGTTAGTTAGGCCGTTCATGAATAGAAGTCAAATTAGTCACGTAATATTTTTATCAAAACGGCCAATTAAATGAAGTTAAACTGTCCATCTAATGTATTCAACCCTAAACTTTTTGTGTACTCTTGAGTATTAAGATATTAGAACTTAGGATAGGATGGAATTTGAAAGTTTAAATTTAAAAAGTATTACGACGAATGGGAACAATGAGTTTACTTATGTTCAACGATGTCAATGGACACTATAGAGGTGACTAAATTATAAGCTAAGTATATTAACTATAACGATAACGCAACAGAAAAATTTAATGAATTGCCTAAAATTAATGATAAATATTGAGTAATTCCTACAGTAAATATAAAAGACGAACACTTTAAAGACTAGACATTATAAAATTATGAGCACAATAACTTTTTAATGGATAAAAAAATAGATTTGCATACTTAGGGGATAAACGTAGATAAAAAATATCAAAAGACAAATCTAGAAAATATCTACGAAATAAAATCAGTCTTCTATTTTTAGGAAAAAAAAAAATAACTGGGATTATTATAAAGAAAATATTAATATACGTAAGAAGAGTTATGTTACATTTAATTTAATTACCTTACGATCTAAAAGAAGTTCGTGATTATATTAAGTTTAATTTAAATTTTGGCAATACCTTATGTGATATTTTAATTTCAAAATGGCGTAAAATTATAAGGCACGGTTTGAATATTTACTAAATTTACGTTATTTTTTTAAATGTAGAAGGACGTTTAACACAGCTACGACGCCATCTAGCTAATGGAATTTTTGACAGTTAATTTTAAATAAATAAATAAAATCTCTATGTACTTTGGCACATCGATGGATTGAGAAACGCGCGTCACAAAGCTTTGAGTAAATGTTTATTTAATTGATATGTTTATAATAATTGGACTCATTTAAAAACTGAGGAAATAGGTTAACGAAAATAAAACAAAAAATAAATTATATTAATATGTTTTATTGAAATACGAAATGTAACAGGAAATAATTTATATTCCATCTGTAATTATAAATCGTATTATGTCACTGGATGGAATCTTGAATTTTTGATAATGATTAATTGTTAGAATTCGTCCGTTATCGTAAACCAAAAATACCACCCAACTGGTTACAAGATCGAAATAAAAAGAAAAATAAGTAGCTTAATAACTAAAAAATAAAATTAATAAAAACTTTGGTATGTCTATTAAAACCGATTAAAATTTGGGTGTAAAAAGCTATTTAATTAAATAGAAAAATTATAATAAAGTAATTGATGTATGTACAATCAATGTAAGCGGGGAATATAAATTAATATAATTAATTAAAAACTTATTATTATTGTCAGTTCGATCTGAGTATTGTAATTTATTTACATAGAAATGCGACAAAATGTAGGTTACATTATCATTTACATTTAAATTTAATTTGAATTAACTATTGTTATTTCTCAACTGAAAACACTGTATAATTTAGGGGAATTATTAATGTATTACTTGAATAGAATATTGATAATAACAAAAACAGAAATAATTATCGTAATAAAGAATATATTTATACGCCTGTATATGTAAGTATTTTAATCATATAAAAAAAAGCAAATACAAATTAACTAAATAAAATAATTGATTCAAAGACAACTCGAATGTTCAAAATACAGGATTACTTACTAGACAATAGTTGAGTTACAGTGTCATTAGTTGAAAAACACGTTTAATAACAAATGACATTTTCAAGATCAATTCTTAACACATACGACGGCTATAACCATCGGGGCAAAATTCAAAATTTTCCCAATAAATTTTGTAAAAGATAATATTCAAAATTCTATTCGCAACAATATACTTAAGATTATTCTCCCACAGTATCATACATATAATACAATGAGAATATCTAATAAAACTTAATCAAAAAAGAGATCCTTCGCGGGAATCATGAATTTAATCGGCAAACGACTTTAGAATAAATTTTTCCACACTAGTTACCTAGTAATAGTATTTTATTACAATCAGATATGGAGTGCTAACCGTAATAAAACTTAATGTCTTTTGGACGTATCGCCTAAATTAATTACAATTAATTAATATCGATAAGTCAGTCAAACAACATCGTTACAACCAGACGTTAGCCCCATTTTACGATTAATGACTTTGGGCTACAAAAATCATCTTACTCATATATTAACTCAATTCTATCTACCTCAACACTCCCGTCATAGTTCGATCATTGGTATATCACAATCAATGAATTTTTATTTATTTAAATCTATCTAAAATTTTAACTAGTCCATGTATTTACAATACCATAGTTTTTGCACAAAAATTGAACTGCACACACTTTACACTGTCACTTTAGAGCGTTTTGTGTCACTTTAGGTCGTTTGCGCGCAAATTTAGTACGTTTCATTTATACGACATGCGTTTCACTGCGTTTGTTGAATGATTCGTCTATTGTAACGTTCTGTTTCTTATTTTCTTTCCTAATCGTCCCGTACTGCGGCACGTCTGAGGTCAGATTCTGTACCGTGAGGATCTGACTGGAGTTCTGCGGCGTGCTGGTAGAGATCGGGCTGCCGTACTGGTTGCTGTATTTGTGACGCGAGGGATCCTTCAGGATCGATTGAGGTTGCTTTACCGGAGCCGGGGTCTGGTTTATTTGATGCTGGAACAAAACAAGCATTTAGTGGAAGTGTTAGAAACTAAATTTACTTAAAAGTCAAGAGAATAAAAAAAATATTTTGCACGTGTCTATGTTTATTCTGTATGTCAATCGATTGTTAATTTCACTTTGGTCGTAGATATAATTGGTTAACATCGTTATTAAATATAACAAGTACGAAATATAAACTGCTTTTAAACGCGTTGTTCGTCGTCGATCGCTCAGCATAACATCATTAGTACAATATTACGATTACTATCGTGCCGTGATACTTACAATATTACGAAAATATATATAATTTTTATATATTTTGCATAATTTTACCAAAAACGTATATACGTATATTCTTTAAAATAATACTAAATCAGTATTAAAATACTGTCGGTACAGAAACCATTTTTCTTATGCTGGCTACTTAAATAAGATTTATATATTATTAAGTAATAATCGTGACAAATTTAATGTTATATAACTTGACAAGGGCTACTTTAGTCGGGAATAGAGCGATTCCTAGTACACATCACGCACGACGTTCGTATGAAGAATTCAAATGGGTTGTTCTCGGCAATTTGCGCCGGAGCCTTTTGGCTTAGTATTCAAACCCTCTTCGCGTGCAGAATGATAGGTACTTTGTACTGTACAGTGAAACTTTTAAAGTTATTGTGCGCGAAAAATCTGTCTAAAACCTTATTTGTTTGCGTTTCATAACTAAGTACAAGCATATCTTATGTGAAGCACTTGGAGAAACCGTTTTTGCGGTTCAGTAGAAGTTAGTGCATATAAGACATAATTTTTCATTACGTAGCTAATCGTTGGTGGAGTACTCGTAGTGCAGTGCACGATATACGGTTTGGCAACTCGATTTTAGTTCAAAGGACACGCTTAATACATAATGTTCGCTTGGAAGCGAATGAGAGGTAGACCTCATATTAAATTTCCTTGCATAACCCTCCTTTTCCCTGCTGAGTGCATTGTATAAAAAAGTATTGACTTCTTAATTGAAAGTATTCTTTATCATTCCCATTAGAATAGTTCAAACTCAGTTCTGTACTCTGAGAGGCTACGACTGACTTCGGATGAGCTACAGTGTCGATTTAAAATGAGGCTATTAAATTTATGTAGGCTATATTGCCCATTTATAACTGCAGACAATAGTTCAATTTGAAGTATTACGTAAAACTTTTAAATTTAACGAAAAAGCGTTGCGAGAGTCTTCAATTTAAAAATTCAAGTTTTTAAAGTTAAAAAGATTTCGAAAAGATTCCCAACAAAAGTCTCGGTTCTGGTTTAATTAACAAGCGCATAAAAGCGGATCTGCGAGCGGAGAGTGTCGGGGAGCGGCGCTCGTTATAGATAAAGCGATTTCTTCGATGTATCACGCTCCGAGTACGTATGGAGAATTTTAATTAGAAATTCAAGTTATTAAGCGTAAAACCTTTATCTGTCTGTTGACTCACATCGTGACATTACACTTTGAAAAAGAAATGGTGTAGTTTTTAAAGTATTAATACAGAACCTAAAGGTCCGCTTTTAATGTGGCGGTAAATGTCTACTACGAACCATGGATTCGTACTGGCTGAAATGGGAACCTCGTTGTTGCGAGCATCACTAGCGCAATCCTCTTATTACTAAAACATGGGGTTGCTTGAACCCACTTGCAAAGGCACAAACTAGTGCGGTCAACACATTCATAATTTATAAATAAGGTTTTACAATTGTTACTTTTATAGTTAATTCAACGTTACACAACGTTTTTGCCATACTTATGGAATGTCATTATTATCGTCCTTCTAAATCCCTAACACCAACCAAGAACAAAGCGAAGGCGTTTTGATAATAATTACTAAAAATTAGTTTACGCCCAGCGTAACGGACGGGTAATATTTGAGTACTTTTAATTATATTATAATATAACCTATACTGATATTGTAAAGAGAGAGTGCGATTTTCTGAGTTTGTAAGGTTGTTTGTTTGGAAGGTAATCTCTGGAACCACGACATTTATTTGAAAAATTCTTTCACCATTTGAAAGGTATTTTATTTCCGATGGATATAAGTTAATAATATAATATAAAAACTTCAAATTATTTAGTGTCTCAATCATTTATATATACTGAGAACACATTTTAAAGTCAGCTTAGAAAACATTTAAGAGAAAAATATTGTTTATATTTTAATAAAACTTAAATAAGTAATGTGTGGTGTAGCGTTAAACTCGTTAGCAATTAATTAATAAAAAACTGGTTAGTTGAAATCACTGTTTTTACTTGAGGTGTTAAAACGTCTCAAAATTCCAGTGACACTTTTTAATATCTTACCTTGACGGGTTCGAGATTCCGTGCGCAAAGAGTAATTACTTCACAAGAATAATAAGGAAGCTTTCAGAGTAATTAAAATTCAATTATAGACAAACATAATTATATGTTAAATTAAAAGTAAAACCTAATGGAAACGGTAAAAGAATTGCGTCTCATCTAAATCTGTAACGCTCCTGCGGCTAGCCTCGTGATTAGGTGGGATACGCCCACCACGCTGCGCAAATACACGTACGGCTTTGTAGACCATTATGGACGATAGTTTGGGCGGCAGGTTTCTCCACGATGTTTTCAACATCGATGCAAAATAACTAGCAAAAAAAAAATCGCGAATAAATGTGTCATTGATCCTATGTGAAATCACCACTGTGCGTTGCATGATGGTGGCTACCACTTCCAAGTCAAACATACGAAGTTTGTGTATCACATTACAAGTAGGTGAGAATATTAAGGTCTTAGAATACAATTCACCTATTATTTTTGGATATATGATGGTTACTCACTAAATAACATCTTCAATATCTACTGTGACATACACAATGAACCATATTGTTATTGTTATTTTATATGATATGGGCTCCATACATATAAACGCGCACGTCAATTGTGTCTAGAAGCCTGAATCACTCTATCAAAGTTTTCTAAAACGCTTGCAAGTTCCGAATCAGACCAGTCGGAGTGCAGCCGCTCCAGGTATGATCATCTAGCCAGACGGGAGATCTCCCTTTGCTACACATTTACTCCTAAGGTCTTAGGTGAATCAATTGATTTGTTTGCGTGATAGCATCCACACCGTTCAGACATAAATAAAGTTGCTACAGAAATAGAAAATGCCCTTGCACTCTAACCGGCTAATAAAGCAACGTCAGCCGCTCTCATTTGGAGAGTTGCAGCCGGACGTCCGGTGTAGAGGCGCCGTACCGTAGCTAGACAACGTGGCCGCTTTTCAGACACGTCGTGGATAAAGGAAAATCATAGACAGAACATTTTTCCCCTTTATGAAATTGTAGGTGTGAGATGCGGATTCACCTAGCATTCGAGTTTATGTACTCGACAAATATCCGTAACAAGTACGGGAGCAATATCGTTGATCGAATCTACAAATACGTAACAAATTTTTTTCACCAATCAGATCATACTTTACGATATGATTATTTTTATATTCAATAAAAAATACAACTTCGTGTCTTCATTTCAATGATAAACTTCAAATTATGTAGTTAAAATCGATATCTTTAACAACAATTCACCTGTTTTATATTGACTGATAAATCATAGTTTAGTGCTTAAACAAAGATTATAAATAAAGTTGTTTCTCAATACTTACCTGATTGCAGTTACCCTGGTGCAAGACGGTGACGTCTGGCGGAGGGACCGCCATCTTGTCCAGTCGTTGTCGCCGCAGCGTGCCGCCGGCGGACTGCCGGTCCAGACCTGGCGACAAATATCAATAAAATAATATCTACAAATATTTAATTCGCATACACAGCAGAGCGGATAATGTGCAAAAATACCGTTAGGTGACTCTTCAGAGTTTCTACATGGTACGATGTGATATGGGTAGTCATTAAATTAAAGAATACTAATAAGTCGATACATTATTTAATTCAAAATAGACATAGATATTACTAACACGAAAATTAACACAGATTAGTTGCTGGTTCTGTGAGGAGAATAAAGAAAGTGCTGGCTCTCAATCCAAGCAGCCAAGTGTTTTTCGGCCGCAGCATATTTTTATCTAACTCATAACTTTGATTGCGGATGTTAGTAGTTTGAGGTGTCCCGGTTGTGCGTCAAATACAATTCTCTTGATTTTAGTCTTGTGAATGCCACTAAAGATATAACCAAAAACCTATATGGCGTCAACCAGACAAAGAAGAAAAAATAAAAGTCAATAAACTATGTCATATTTTTTTTCCGAGTTAAAGAAAGTTTTACGTGTTCTAAAAATTATTCCAAAAAAAAAAAGAAAGACTTATATTTAAGGAATCGGGACTTTCAGCATCGACCACAAACATGGTAATAAGCAATCGTCGCAATCATCAGTCAAGAAATAAACCAATTGACTAGCAATACGACGCAACAAGTCCCCGGCTTAGAGTGAACGCGCTGTTGAAACAAGATGTTGTTTTCAACCGTTTTTAAGTTAGCTTTTTACGCAGTGTGATTTCTTGATTTATTTCTAAGCGTTGCTACTAGAAAGTGGTCCTTCCCAGTACGGACCTTCCACCATCTCATATTGTAAGCCATTGCCCTCGACAGATGTCTAAACTGTTTCTCGAGACAACTTGAACAATAGCTTTTATCGATACAGTGAGTTAAGTTCTTTTATTTAAGTTGCTTTGTGAGTAAATTGTTTGAGGATGTCGTAGAAATAACCATCTTTACTCGTGAATTGTATTTAAATCTATTGTAGTTATAAACGATTTCATTTAATTTCACTACTGCTGAATATATATTTAAGGGGATTGGATATATATAAATTTAGAAGAATCGATTAATAATAATATTATAAAGAGAAAACACGAATTTTGTTAGTTTGTGGAAAGCGAAAATCTATGGAAACAGCCATGGTTCTCTATTTGGATGCTAATCTACTTGAAAAACTCATTTACCATGTGTAAATCACATCATTCCAGATTATTATTATATATTCAATACCTCTGTGTAATTATTGTACTATTTACCATCAAACTCAAAATAAAACCCGTTAATACTAAAGTAAGCTAAGGTGATAACTAATACCCTTAATTAGTTATGATACGATCGTTAAATAAACACCATGAGTTACGCACCATCAAGTCCATAGGTTAGGGGCGGGCTGGCGGCGTGCGAGGGCGAGCCGCTCACCCCGCCGTTCATCAGGTGCGGCTTCGGCAGCGGCTGCGCGCCGTACTGCTGCGGCGGGGTTGGCGTGCGGCCGGCCTGCAGCAACGATGACTTATACAATAAACCATGTAGGTAATTTATATGTTACTTACCGGTATTTACAGACCAAAGTCAGTGCATATTGGCGAATAACCGAGTAACCCGGCTTACATATCCTGCGTTGTTTGTTTAATAATTAAGACGTGAATGATATTTTAATCCATCTATTTTACTAACATACTGCATACGTTCCGATATACGTCCAATATTAGAAAATATTCGACTAATATAATATATTTTGTAATAATAATATAATTATAAATATTACAAAGCGGTATCACTTATTAGGTATTAGAGTTACGTTAAAAATACCTAATTATGAAAGTCTGTAATCGAGTTAAAATGAATTGAATCTTAAAATAAATACTTTTAGTTTCAATATACTTTGAATTTAATAGTTGTTTAATGAAATTAAATAAATTTGATTAAACCTTGTGTTTCAGATTAAGTAACAGCTATACATTAACATTGTTTATGGATTTAGTTTACCAAGAACCATCTTGAAAGTCTTATCCAATTTTTTCCCGCGCTCATAGTGCATCTGATACATTCATTGATCGCTTCAAAATACTTCGATTTACTTTACGGTTCACATAGATTTTCAACATCGAGGGGATACTTAATTATAAATTTAAATGTTGAATGTTTATCTTATCAAAGAGGTAAACAAGCTCAAATACTAAAATAAATATTGACATTTCCAAAGACGGGCACATAACGCGCAAAAGGCGTTATTATTGCGAAGCCATTTTCTTTCAAACATGGAAAAATAACTTTTAAAACATCTAAAGAAAGGTATAAAAGTCACGTTTCAACAATGAGACCAAAAATTGTTAAAAAATAAATATATAACTATGTTTACACTGAATAAAGACGAAACCTAACTTTTAGGTCACCCGACGTTGAGATGGGACGAAAACTAATGATGTACAAAACTTGGCCGGGTGAATAATTTTTTTGTCTCGGTAAGCAAAAAAAGTCGAATGTCACGCTTTTGACAGTTGAATCCTAATTAGGGACCTCGTGCTCCTAATTTCATTAGATAACCTTTTATTCGTTTACACTTTTACTTTTATGTATATTTAAATATTTTTATGTTATTAGGCTTTTCAGTCTATGGTTTTGAGGTGGTCACGTTGTGTAAGTTCGAACTAGTTGTATGTAATCGGCCTAATGGCGGTCTACTAATACAAAGAGTGTAGAGCCATAAATATGGACGGAACCTGGAAACGATTATGAACGTTTATAGAGGAGACCCACAGTATATATTGAGGTTACCATATTGATAGTAAATGTACTTACTAATCATCAACTAATTTACATATATTACGTTGTCTACTAGATATATAAAGATGGTGTCAATATTTGTTTTTCTAAATTAGGTATTTCTTTAGCAAAAACTTAACTGTTACCTTTATCACAACATTCTCTCCGGAACTGTAATTTTTCATCATTTCTGCAGTAAAAACTTGCCCCACATCTTGATTTTCAATGCACTGTACTTTTCGCTACGTAACTTACCCGGACGGACTTGGTATGGAGTCAAAAATTTCAATCTACTGCAAAACGCTTGGTTTGAACGCAATTTGTTAAATTATAGCCCCCTAAATTGATACCCTTGAGAAGTAATTTTATGATTTTTATCAGAAGTGAAATAATTTTAGGTTCTCTAACGTTGAGTCATATATATTATAGCTTTCAACGATGTGTTAAATCGATTTCTCTCAATTTTGTAACTACCTATCGTATTTTAATCACATACATCATTACATAATCACGAAGTTTTTCCTAATCATTCTAAGAAAACACGCTAATTACCTATATAACTATGCGTACACACACTTTAGTTATGCTTTTTTCAGATTCAAAAGTTTGCAAGTCGGTGTTAATAAGTTTCGGTCCATTGTTACATGGCCATAATAAGTGCAATTTAAACATTACAACAATTGAGTACATTTACCTATTCATATATGTACTAGGAATTTAATATTTATTAACAATGATATTATGTTCTATATTGAAAAAAGGTTTATGATATTTATATACTCATCTATATATATTTATATTTTTTAGTTTTGGTAACTTCTATCCTGTTTCTTGACATTGTTAAGTTTTGCATTGCTGTTCCGACGAATGTTTTCCGATTCATAGCTCCAGTTCACATTACCATATTAAGAAGAGTTCTTTTTCATGCGTCGTTACATATTCCCTATGCGAATCAAATTGCTTACCTAGATTGTTTTTCAAATGTGATCGAGGTATGGGTATAGATACTTCGTTGTAGCGCATAAATTTTCTGCAGCGTTGTTATTTGATTTACCCTTATGTTAGCCATGATGCACAGGTAGGAAACGTTCTTGCGAGTAATTTAATGTGACATCGTCAACAAAAATCATAAACATGTTTGATATTTTTCTGTGCGAAATCGTAGTGATTTTTTTATTAATTTACAACAATGATTTTCTTGAGAGTTTGCCTTGCTTTGAGTGAGTTTGCCTTTTTTGATTCCCATAATGAGACATGTTAAGATGTATATTTCGCAGACGGCTCGTCAACACTATTAAGAAATTTCGGGGGCGGTGACACGTAGTTGGGCACGTGATCACCAGTGGCCAAATTTTTTTAAGACAACCGCTTGTTATCGATGTTTGTTAAAGCTGTCGGGCAATATTATAACTTCCAGCACTTGCATTCGTCACTTTGCAATACACCAACAGGAGTGACGCTAGAAAACCATCTAGATACGTTCAATTACGAGGATAGTTTTAAACTTTGAGAGTACGGAACTCTGCAATGTGATAGAAGTACAGGTTAAATCATGAATATTCCCATCACTTCAATGCGTTATAAAAAATCCAAAGTTTAAGTTTAAGTGTAAGTTTTATTTATAGCAAGTTTCTCACCTGTTGATGAAGATATTCTCCGATGAGTGGTGGGTAAGAGAGGTATCTATCAGACGCCATGTTGTAGTAGGAGCCGTCTAGCGGGGGCATCGGGCTCGGCGCAGGGACGTAGCTCTGTTTGCCTGGTAACAACATAGTTACGTTACGTCGAAACTACCCTCCAAAATAAATGTTTCTATGTCATCATGTTGATGACGGATATTAAAACTGTACCGGGGCAGACCTATATAATATTTTCTATTGAGAATTTTAAGAATTATTTTATTGTAGGTATACAGTAGATTTTTATCCCATATGAAAAAGAAAACTTCATAGGAAAAAGTGACCCCTCATATTAATTTAATTTAATTTAGGGTCAATATTTAATTTAATGCAAGTAAAAAAATAGGTTTATGTACGAATGCTCTATGTATTCGTATATTCATATATTATACTCACAAAATTTGGATTCTTTCTTAATAATATTTGTATAGATTTTACCGCAATTGTGCGTATACAAATAATCATTTAATTAGTATAGTTATTGGTCCACATCATATTCACGTAATATGTGTCCTATATCGGGACGCTCGGTCATATTTATTCAACGGTCCGACCATGTTACGTTACCAGTAACGAACGTATAATTTCTAGTACAAAAATACAATTGATTCTTGAATTTGGATTTTGTAATTTACAAAAACAAGTCATTTTAATTTATCTATAACAATTTGCAAACGTGGTTATGATTAACTAAAAAACATAGTACCATAAAAACACTCATACATCCTTAAAATATAATGTTTATAAACCTTTATCAAAAAAAAAAAAAAAATACTTAAGCGCTGTATATGTATATCATAACTTATGCCTGGAATAAAACGCGTCGCAAGCAAGCTCACCGGCGCTTCTCCCGAGGGTGTTGTGGCCGGAGACGTCCTTGGGTCGATGCGGGTGCGGCAACGTGCGCGCGTGGTCACCCTCGTACACGGCGTAGTTTGGCGGCGGGTAGTCCAGCGGCGGCGGGATCACCAACCCCTGCTCGTCCATCAGGTACGTTTCCGTCTGTGCGTTCACAAATCATTTTAACTTTGTTAGGAATTACTCTTACAATATTTATTAATAGGATTAGAATTTTTTAAATGTTTCTTGCATAGTAGTCTCATTCGATTCGGTTTTTTTTTAAATGAGCTATAATTACAGAATGTTAAAAATTTCTTGAATCTGTATAGCTTACATTTCTAATACATACTAAAATGCGAATACATTTATAATAATTGTATACCATTGAAAATCGATATCATTGACTTTTGATATTTGCACGCCCACAAATAATATTGTACGGTTTTAAAAATAATATTTGATGTCGAATTTATTAAACCAATACCATGGAAAGTGAAATAATAGGTATTCATCATTTCATTTCTCCGACTTCCGACGGCACTAAGATTTACTTAACCCAGTCATTCACATACAACTAACAAAAATTGTATTTCAGCGAGAGAAACCAAAGTATTTTTTAAAGGATGACAGCGTCAACCATGTAACTAAGTAAGCGAAACAACTACCTGACAAAAGGATTAGTTTACCCGATTAAACTATTAATTTACCTGATTCAAATATTACTTCATCCGATTCAACTATTACTCAATCTGATTCAAGTGTTCATTTACCTGATTCAACATATGCCTGTTGGGCATCGAGGGCACTTCCGGTATCGGCGGGGGTTGCCTGTCGTCGCCGTCATCTTGTGAATATGTTTCAGATTTCTCTGACACGGAACTCAGAGTTTCCCCCGTCATAGTGTCATTGTACGACGAAGGGGCGTACATTTCTATGGTAGCAGATTTTGATGACTGACCGGCTTGTTCTAATGAAGATAACAAATTATTATTATTCTTGAAACGAATAACATAAACTTATAGAATCAGCAGAATATTAACTTTTCATAAATATTCTTCGTACAAAATAATTTGGTATTGAATTTGCAGAAATTCCATTTAGCTCTGTAATATTTTGTTTGTAAATAAGTCTTTGAAAATATTAAATTGAACTCAGGGATTGATGTAAACTTACTTCTACATAGATATAAACATTGAACAAGGAAATAATCAAGGAGAATGAATATACTATTAATTTTAAACGAAGCTTGAAATGGGATTTTAAGGTTATCCGGAATAAACTTGTCTTTTTCATTTTGGTCAGAAAAATATTTAACATCATCTACGTTGTACTTTGACTTTGGCCCAAGGCCTTTTATTCCGGGCGAACCTTACTGAATTGATATTTTTATTATTTATAAAGAAAACATAATCATATACACATTAAAAGCGGAGGTACAACAAACACTGGCAACAATTTGCAGAAATGTGTGGCTGATTGCAGAAGACAAGTAACAAAATGAAATGAAAAACGGACTAAATGAAATTCATCATATTAAAAATTCAAGGCGCTAAAATTCATTTGAGATGTATTTTAAATTATAAATGCACCGACGTCGCCGCCACAATGTATATTGTATTAAATGTATCTATAACGTTTTGTTGCAATGCTGGTTAATTATCCTATTTTAATCAAGCCTACGTCGATTTCAGCTAATCTGGACCCATTAAAGGGATAATGTGAAAATTCGATCACTGAATTAATTGAAACCGGAGCAAGACTTTAATTGATTTTAATAGTTACAAGGTGTAAACTGTCACTAATATTAATATATTAAGTAATAAGTAATATTAAGTAAGTGAATGGTGAGTATTAGACATAGCTGTCGAATAGTTTTAACAACGGCCTCTATCCTTTTAATAAAAGGCCATTGCGGCACAAAGCTATCAATTATCGGACGACACACTAGCATTAACCGAAGATAGAATTGTGTGGTGAGCTAATTAGTAGCTAACCACGGCGCTGTCCGTAATGGAAATCTCTATTTAAAATAGACAACTATCCGAAGCCACTAACTATTTGCAAATTGGAGCCAATGGTCCAGTAGAACTAAACAGATGAAATTAAACTCTGTCAATCTTCGTAACTATTGAAGAGTACTATTGGACTTAATATTTTAATGCTACAGTTCCAGCCTTTCTGCCTTTCCTAAAGTTTAAACTTAATAAGGACGATAGTCTTTTATGGTTTCAAAATTAGAAGATTGACGAGAATACTTTTAATGACAACAATTATAGAAATGAGGATACAAACACAGAACTTACCTTTCAATCGCCGAGATCGTCGTTTCAAAATAAAACAAGCAACTAAAGCCGCGTTAATCAAAATCAATATAGCTCCAGTAATAGACACATAAACAATGATAGTTTTGGACACGTCCGATGATTCTACGTATTCTGTCGACACTACATTCAGCTCGCCTACTTCTGATGATGCTAATGAGAGAAGAGAGAAAATAAAAGAAATTAGCAAACAAGGAGATAACAATTAAATAGGGATGTGCGGACTTGAAGATTACATCAACAACGTTTACTTTTTTTATAAGATAGTAAAAAAAAAAATGAGAAGATCCAACGTTTTACGTTATAGTTTTGTTGAGGCTAGGAAAATTCACAAAAAATAATTCAATGTAAAATTTCAGGAAAACTGACGTGCTTTTTGTTAGAAACAACATATAGTGTTTGAGCTTTCAAGTTTTTTGTTGCAATTAAAGTTTAAGCTAACTAATTAAATACTAAAAGATTTTGTTGGAATCAAAACAGAACTGTATTTTAAACTTTTGTCGATTTTTTCTGATTGCCTGAATTGAAACAAATTCTATATCTACAAGTTGTTTTACAACGGTAAATATGCATTAAAGGCCGTAAGTTTAAAGACAGAATAAATCGATACTAACGAAACTAATTTCGTTGGAGTTAATAGTCAAACATTCTTTAACAAAAGTAATATAACTTTGTTAAACTATGTGAGTTTTGCTCTCCTAGACACTAAGAAATATCTGTGACAACTCCTTAATGAATTATCACTAATGAATTACGAAACGATATAAATTATATAAATTACGATATAAATTAACAAGTAGTTTAATTAGCAAAATTTCTAAAACCTTTTAATAAGATGTTTTCTCTGATATTCATTAGGTAGTTCCAAGTGTTCATTTCACTTACCTTGAAACTTATAATTACTTTAATTTCATCTATGATGTAATGTTAACGTATACAAATTGCCTAGTATTACTAAAGTTGTGTACTTTGTGATGTTTACTAGATTCTTCCTGATAACGTCATATTTTAAAACCGTATTCATATATATGAATAACAAGTTGTACAACAAATATTATTTTGACATCGATGTAACTAAACTAATGATTCAAATCACCCGTTTTTAGAACTTTGTTGAATCTTTGATCAGCATCGAATCGTTCTCAATTAATTTTGAATCTTCAAATCCACACACGACAGGAGTTTCCGAATCTACGACGACATCAATCGAGCCAAACCTCGGATCCGTTTGTTCGTCCGTCTGTGCAGACAGAACCCTACTAGCAGCACGTTCAGAAGGATCAGTGCCGTGCCAACTATCGTCCCCGTTATGATAAACACACCGGGTACGTTGTACGAGTTGTACTCCTCAGATTGCACTGAGGAAGGTATCACGTCTGTAGCGAAAGGTATCAATCATTTCAGTTGTATTTTGTAAACAAACGGTTTAAACATGATGTATGATGATGTTGTAAAGTCATGAAAACACTTTTTAGTGTTTTGGTGATATTTTTTTTTGTTATTGTTTGAGATATCTTTTACGAGGATGAGTTACGAATACGTAAGAATTTATTTGCTGGTCTGATTTTTACGAATCTTTACAATATCTCCACGCAACCTTCATTCAATACTGTGAAACTGCAGTAATAGTATTTTTTTCCATTTAAGTTATAATGCACTTGAAAACCATAAACATTAGTTGCAAGTTTGTGACTAACACCACGGCTTAATATAAATTAATATTCACAGAACTGATCAATTTGTGTGTGCGTTTCATAAATTGAAGTTCATATTTTGAGCGAAATTTTTATCACCATAACATTTAAGCAGTGAACGTTGAAATTTGAATAGAAAAACGATTTTAATTTTAATATTGAATATTTAATCCGCAACTAATTATTTAAATCGCGGACGTAAATCCAAAAAAAAAATTATGATCACCGCTTATGTCGTTTACTGCCTTAATGAGATTGCTGAAAAATATCGACCAACGATTAAAGACCAAAACGTTTCATCAGTGTTTCATCATTGATTTTTGATGAAAATATGTTATTATAATGACAGGTAATATTATTGTAAAAGTTATAGTTATTTAACAAAACTTCCAAAAGAGCATTCCATCCCTACTTCTGTTTAAAAAAAATCATTCGCCAATTTTAACTGTCTTAATTAATTCATTTATAACAGATATGCTAATAATAAATCTTGTTAGAGTACGGGCATTAAATGCTCTTATACACACATCACATCATGATACTTACTAAGTGTAGTAGCTTTAGTTTCGTCGGGCCTGTATTTGCTCTGCCCAATCTTGTTAATAGCCATAACAGAGAATACATAGTCCGTGTTTTTTTCTAAATTTCCAATTGTATATGTTGTTG
>DWPT01000353.1:0-25522 GCA_018251895.1 Agathymus mariae mariae
AATGTGCTTATCTCCAAAATAACTGATATATCCTTAACATATGAAGGAAATTACATATTTAAACAATGGTTATGAACCAATTACTTTAAATATCAATATCATATCTTTCGTCATCACTGTTTGGGCTATAGGTATCTTCAGGAGCACGGACTTCTCCACAAAACATAAGCTCGACATAATTAAAATAGTCAAAAGCAATATTCGTGAGCATGGCTCCAGTTGTAACACCCAATATTGTACCTATTACTGGCCGTTGGCCAACAGAGCTTCGCAGTATTGCCCACATGAAGATGGAACCAAGGGGCCAGAGGCAGCCTCCTAGAAAAGCCCAAGAGAATCTTCTGGCAGGAGCAGCTGTTGCAATATGAGGTCTAGCCCAGAGCCACAATCCAGCTCCTCCTCCAGCACATAGGAATAGAACATCAGTTAAATCTCTCTTTGGAAACAACCTAGAAAGAGATTATTCAAATATGAAATAAAAATTTTGGCATAAAACTTAAAAATAAAATTGCGCGTAATAACTAATTTTGAAAACATCCTTACCGAATCATTAGATGTGGGTTCATCACACTTACTGACAAAGTTGTGTAACAGACAAGTCCTTGCATGGGTAAATAATAATATAAGACATTGTCCCTTGTGAACGGCGGCAGTTTCACTTTATGTATAGATTTATTTAAATAATCAACAGTTTTTGGAACCGACACCGGTAAAGTAGATATCTGTTGTCTAACATTTTGATAAATTCTTTCTAATATTTCCATTATTCTCGAACAAACCTTTGCTTCTTGCAGTGTAAATTAATTAGTACAGTTTAAGGTTACGTTGCACATTATTTGGCAAGTGTTAAGGTTTGTGACGCTATTTATACTATAATTTTCAATCTACTAGATACCATGATACTATAATGAAAGTTAGACAGACAGATCTCTAATGAATTCATAAATAATTTAAAAGACGTCACATCATGTTATCAACAACTGTCAAATTTGTCATCATATACCACAGAACCTGCATATTTATATAGGCGATAGTATACGACTTACGTTCCTATTTTTTAACATTTAAAAACAAAAAGAATCTTGGATAGAGACGAGGCACAACTTAAAAAAAATTCAAACCGGGAGCAGTTTGTTTCATCTTGCGTGATTTTACGCGCACAAACGATTATTAATGAAAACATAGGTAATTACGAATGTAAATGTTCCCAGCAACAAAAATGTTTAGTAACCGTTTTTACGAATATTTGAGAATGATTAAAATAATAATCAATAAGTTAATTAAGTGCTAATAATTTACAAGATAGTAAGGTTTCTACGTATACCTACGCCCAAAATAAGAATTAGGAAATCGAGTATCACGGCGGAGTTGAACTGTATTAAAGTAACATGTATTGTATGATTATGTCGTGTAGGTATTCTACATTCACTTCATTATAATTTTGTTTTCTGTAACGCTTGGAAACTATTAGTGCAGAAAGTACCATAGATTATAATTATAAATTAACAGTAGCTTTTTAGCTAGTAGTCAAACAAACCAATCCTAATAACCCTTCTCACTTTGTTTTAGTAAACCCACACAGTAAATTTACAAATGGCACTAGCGTTGGAAGGCTGTTTTTAGCGTAGTGAATAAAAAATTCATTCATGAATTTTAATAGCTGCAGCCAGACAGACAATAATTATCCAGGACAAAAATTATTGTAGATTATGACAAAACGTCTAAAATGCCAAGTATAATCCAAATCTGTTCAGTTGTTTTAGTGTGTTATACGTGGTCAGATAAAAAAAAATTCAATAAAACATATTTTGATCTCTATATCGATAACAAATACTACCTACAAAAATATTAAATATGATGATTTAGCCCCCATATAAAACAATATACAGTACAATATAGATTATAAGTCATATGAGATAATTAGCACACATACATTCTGTTCGGAACATTATAAAAACTATAGTTGAATTTAGAGTGCATTGGAAATGTTTTAATTGAACTATAAATCGTATAGATAAGGTATAATCGTGTAGGTAGGTCTTACATTTAATCACAATCACAAGAATTCAATCACAAATTTTATTCCTGTTAATAAGATGTGTACTCAAATAGGATTACTGACGATTAAATAAAATAACTATGTATCGGCATACATGTAACAAAATGTTATTAAATTAAAAAAACTGTCTTGCTCCGAGTATATAAAAAAATAAAATTCGAAATATATTTAGTACGGTAGGTACTATATTAGAAATGTACTCTGTGGTCTTAACCTAAAAATATAACAATTGATTTCAAAACTACCAATTCTATTCAATTTATAAATAAAGAAATTAAATCATGTTTGATTAATAATCAATTTTATTTACAATTTACATTAATAATTTTAACCAGTACCAAACTTTTAATGTATGAATATCAATATGATACGTTTAAGTACTTTACGTTTGGGTTTTACTGCCAATATTGTATGTAATGCTAAAGACGTAATACTGAGCGACTTTGTGAATGTATTTATAATAAACAGCAGAAAGTATTCAATATTGGGTATTGAAACATCGTGTGACGACACAGGATGTGCAATAATAAATAATAAGGGTGAATTATTGAGTGAACGGTTGCGGTCTCAAAATTTAATTCATCTAAGAAATGGTGGTATTATCCCAGATGTCGCCCAAGATTTGCACCGAAATTATATTGAATCCACAGTTGAAGAGACATTAAACGATGCGAATTTAACAATTGAAGAGATCGACGCCATAGCAGTTACTTTACAACCAGGACTTCCACTTAGTTTGGCGATAGGCAAAAATTACGCTAAGCACCTCGCTAGAAAACATAATAAACCTATCATTCCTATTCATCATATGGAAGCTCATGCTTTAGTTGTAAGAATGCAGCACAAGATATCTTTTCCATACTTAACATTATTGATATCTGGAGGTCACTGTTTGCTGGCAGTAGCAAAAGATGTAAATAAATTTTCATTGCTAGGAGAAAGTATAGACAGTGCCCCAGGCGAAGTTTTCGATAAAGTTGCAAGACGATTGAAGCTACGAAATGTGCCAGAATATTCTCAGATGTGTGGAGGACAAGCAATTGAAATTGCAGCATCTAAGGCTACTGATCCTCACATGTTCCAAATACCTATGCCACTAATGGACCATAAAGATTGTAACTTCAGTTTCACAGGAATTAAGACATCAGCATTGTATCATTTACTTAAAAAAGAGAGGGAACATAATGTGACTGCTGATAAATTGATACCAGAAGTTAATAACTTATGTGCAGCTTTATTAATGACTGTGACTCGTCATTTAGTTCATAGAACTCAAAGAGCTATGGAATTTTGTCAACTAATTAAATTAATACCTGAAGATAATAAGCAGCTCGTGGTGTCTGGTGGAGTAGCCAGCAATAACTATATATTCAATTCTTTGTCGATGCTGTGCAATGAGTTTGAATATAATATATTTCGACCCTCTCCTAAGTTGTGTACTGATAATGGTGTAATGATAGCCTGGAACGGTTTAGAAAAGTGGAGTAGAGGGTTAGATATAGTATGTGATATAAATAGTCTGGACATAAAGGCAGTTAGTCCTCTTGGAGAAAGCCTTATCGGTGAAGTTTCTCAAGCTAGGTTACCAGTAAAACTGATTAAGTTAAGACTAAAGTAGGTTATTATAATTTATTGTTAATATGTTAGTAATTATGTTGTTTGCTAACTGTAATAAAAATAATAATGTTGCAAATTTATGTTTTATTATTCATATTTCTTTTAATTAGTTGCATCACACATATCAAACATGAATTTTCTCATATTTTATAAATTACTAGAAGAGATGTGTGCTTTGATAGGAATTATGAGAGTTTATTGTGTCTGATATTAATGTAAGATGTGAAAACCAATTATATGCAAACTCTTTTTATTTACTCATTAAGTAAACATAGAATTGAAAGAAGTGAAGAATATAAATGAAATTATATTTGATATGCTGTAATTATTTAGTCCTAAAAGTTTTTATAAGATATTCTCTAAAACTATCTTATCATATAGCTTTAGTCCTGTCCATTTGGTTTGTTTTTATAGTGTAAAGTGTTTTAAAAACACTAGCGGACTATCCTGACTTTGTTCAATTCTAGTAATTAATTATTACCCATATGCACATGATGCCTATGTTCATCCGAAAACATTTACTTTTCAAATGGTAAAAGAATTTTTCAAATAGGTGTAGTGATTCCGTATATACACAGAATTCGCGCTTTCTATAATATTAGTATAGATTATAAATCCGTTGTCTATATGGTTTACCTACTTAAAAGGATATAAATATTCGTGGGCACAGGACAGTAGTGTAATCAACTTTGGGTTCCATTTAGGTCAGGTGATTACAGGATGGTACTTATTTATATTCGCATCTCACTGGTTACCTAACATCCTCTTTCTAGAATCAACCGAGAAATGTAATTACAAATTTATATTGAAGTGTCGGAGAGCCATTCATGGCTTCATCGTTTCTATCTTTGCCAGCAACACGTCGGTGATGGGTTAATCATTAACACGTTATAAAAGAAATACTCTTAGATGGGTTGGTAAATATTATCCTGATATTGTTCATAATAGAATCCAGAGCCAGATGGGCACTCCTTCTGTCGCCATAGAGTGACTACCGGCTGATGACATAGTAAAAGTAATGAAATAATGTTTATGTATTGTTGTAGTATATGCTCACTCGTCGTCACAGTCCGATGAAAATATTCGTTCGTATTTGTTTGTCTAAAGACTCGATGCTGTGAAATTATTCATTAATGCAGCGAGCGGGGCAATCGCTAGGAGCTTAGCACTTTTTTCAACTTGTTTCGTTTATGTGCATCTCATTTCAACCAAACGCTATCTACCTATGTAATACGAAGCGTAGTCAGTATTGCGTCGCTATCCCTTACGCACCATAATATAAAGCCAGAAGTTTAATTTATATCTAGATATGTTGAAATTTAAACAGTCTATAACATTAATAAACAATCGACTTAAGTTTCGTGTTTTTCAGGGTGTTAATATGATATCATGTGCTAATAATATTAATACACAAACGACAAGTAATATAGAGTCGAATAAACCCCTGAATTTTAACGAAATTCCGGGTCCTAAAAGTTATCCTTTTATTGGAACCTTATACAAATATTGGTCATTTGTAGGTAAGTGTTATTCCTAAATACTTATTAGTAATAACATTCTGAAGAAAAATCGAATTTAATTTGACTTGATGCTAAACAATATCTTTGGTAGGTTCCCGTCACATTAAAAGAGTGCTGGGCGACAATGAAAGGGATTTTTCTGCGCATGGGAAGTAAAAGGTTAATTGTTCTCTAAATAGTATAAAACAAGGTCGCCCTGTCTGTTTGTTTGCTTAATTCATCTTAACTACCCAATGGAGTTTAATGTGGTTTTCACTTTTATTTTGCATATTTTTTTCGATAGATTTAGAAGTATAATACATTCTAAGTAGGTATCTACTTAGTGCAACGTTAGTATATTACAGCCCTACGAAGCCGGGGTTGGTCACTAGTTTATTATAAAAGAGTATATTTTTTACTATAAATAATAACATGTACTTACTACTATTGCTTACTACCTGGCTGTACTGGTTTTTAGCTAAAATTAAAAAACATATGTTTAGTTTTGAATTAATCTTTATGCCGTTTAATCAAGGCGCATAATTATAAGGTTTCAAAATTGTTTTGTCAATAAACATCATTATCATTTTAATTTCTTTTCTATTTAAAATCATGATACAAACAAATGTAGAGTAGTTTGACGGATTCTGATGGACCAATATCGCGACTGCCTAGACTATTCCCCGCCGCGCCTTATCTCATACCACCAATTTGAGCGGTAAATTGCTCACTGTGCAGGTATTTCGCCAGCGCTTTTTTTACGTGACGGGATTTTAAAATGATTAATATTATTTATTAAATAGACATTATATTCAATTACCCCCAATCGACGACCCCATAGCAAAGTTGGTAGTGACCCTGCCTGGGTTCGATTTCCGGCCGGGGCAGACATTTGTGTGACAGATAAATGTTTGCTCTCGGGTCATGGGTTTAGTGATATCATATTTGTGTATATCCATGCCATCCCCAACACAGGGTATCCTACAGCGGGGTGTGTGTAATAAAAATAATAAGCAATTTTTCATAGTGTCTTCGTAAACAACATGCATTCGTAATTTATTTTATACAAATTTTGGGAGTTTTATCAAAAATAAAGATATATAATTTGTGGCCATTGTTAAAACATCAATGAATTTAGTTAACTGAAATATTGTCTACCGAACGGTATAAAAGTTGTAGAAATCTCACCTTTTTTTTCACATTTTTCTTCAAGGAAATATAAATCACAGATCCGATTTTGATCATCAATTTTATATTTATACTACTATATAAATCTGTTGAGCTTCTTTTTTTACGTAAATGCTTGACAACAAGCCGACCGGATGGTAAGTGGTGATGAAGTCTAAGATCTTAATGAAAATTGGTATGTAGTGAAAACACGCGATTGTACAGATGAAAGCCTATGTAAAATAACAGTAAACCAAACGATGTTTAATTAAGGCAAAAAATGAGAATTTTTTATCAATCATGTTTATAGTATAATTAATAGTCCAACTCGGACGAAGTCGGTCGGGGCCGCTTATAGTAAGATAATATTACAAAACATATACATATGTTAAGGCGGCACCAAAAGATTCACACCGTACTAAATTTATAGCAGAATATTTTTAAAGTTTTATTAATGTACCTAAATGATACATATTTACTATATTTAACAGGAGTTTCTATGACGTTTTAGGGGACTACGACGCTGATAGTCTAGACAAAAATGCATGGCTGAATTGGCGACGTTATGGTGAACTAGTACGAGAGATGCCGCTAGTGAAATTGTTGCACGTGTACGATCCTGATCTGATCGAAATTGTCTTGCGCCAAAATGATCGATATCCAGCGAGAAGGAGTCACATCGCCATGCAACACTATCGCCTGAACAAGCCAAATGTTTATAATACAGGCGGCCTGTTAGCCACGTAATATTAAAAATTGTATCTCTTACATTTTTTTGACGAATCTCTGATTCTGTTGATGGTGAGATGTCCATTGAGCGAGGGGTTTCTGGCCAGGGCTATGTGTTAGTGATAAATAGATGTTTCTTCATGGGTCTTGGATGTTTTTATCTCATTTGTTCATAACACTTGTATCACGAGTAATCCTGGTGCGAGTGAGTCTGCGTGAGAGTTTATTTCTTTGGTTTCAAACAGTACTTTGTTTAAAATATTATGTATAATGTAAAATAGGTATCAACGTTTATTAGCTTATTTGTGCCGTAAAATTTAGTAAAGTTTATGTACCTCAAAAAATACCTCAAAATATAACTTTTTCAGCAATGGCCCAGATTGGTGGAAACTTCGTAGTACATTCCAGAGAAAATTCACCAGTCCCCAAAGCGCTAAAGAACACGTGGAAAGCACAGACGATGTTGTAAACGAGTTTATTGAATGGATAAAACGCAATAAAATATTTGAAAATGATTTTCTTCCAATTTTGAACAAACTAAATTTAGAAGGTGTGTTGGAATCTCAATTTTGAATTAAATTAATTCGTTAAAGTAATGATAACATAAATATTTCAGTGATCGGGACAATTGCTTTCAATGAGCGATTTCAAAGTTTTGATCCTAAAGAACAAAGTTCGACGTCACGAAGCAATCAAATAATAGCTGCAGCGTTTGGTTCCAACAGCGGTATCATGAAGTTAGATAAGAGCGTTCTGTGGAGATATTTTAAAACTCCATTGTATAAAAAGTTGGCATCTTCTCAAGAGTATTTAGAAAAGTAAGCTATGATGACCATAATTGAATATCTGTTTGTTAACTATCTTTTGTAATGTTTTTAAAATTATTCAATATATTTCAGGGTTTCCACAGAAATTTTGGTGAAGAAGACAAATTTTTTTGAATCGTCTTTAAGTCACCACGATAATTCTCTTCTTAGTTCTTTTTTGCAACAGCCTCATTTAGACTTGAAGGATGTTAGAGGAATGATGGTTGATATTCTAATGGCTGCTATTGATACTGTAAATATTCATCTATCTGTGTCTAGTTTTTATTACTTTTTCCAGTAATTATTTGTTCAAGCTATTTTATATTTTTGTTTCAGACAGCTTATGCAACAAGTTTTGCTCTGTATCATTTAGCGCGAAATCCGGAATCCCAAAAAAAATTTTTTGATGAAGTCAAAGCTTTACTTCCTTTAAAGAGTGCCAAGCTCACGCCTGAAATTTTGTCTAATGCTGTTTATGTAAAGAGTTGTGTCAAAGAAAGCCTCCGTCTCAATCCAATCTCTATCGGAATCGGTCGTGTTTTACAGAAAGATATAGTTTTGAAGGGATATTTAATTCCAGAAGGAGTAAGCACCTTTGTTTATTTTGTAAAAATAAATAACTTTGCACATATCATTTACTACAATAAATTATTTTTCAGACCGTAATAGTCACTCAGAATATGATAGCCTGTCGGCTTCCTCAGTATGTCAAGGAGCCATTATGTTTTAAGCCGGAGCGTTGGATTCGTGGAAGTACAGAATATGAAACTATACATCCCTTTTTAAGTTTGCCCTTTGGATTCGGACCACGGTCTTGTATAGCTAGGAGATTAGCTGAACAGAATATGTGTATTACTTTAATTCGCGTAAGTTACTTTCGTTTGCCTTCACATAAATTAAGTAAGGGAATTTTTATATTGGGTATTCATTGCGTGTAATTATCATGTATCTAAGATTTTTGCCGTATTTTTGCGGCATACAATACTTCCCCCAATCCCATGCTGGCAGAACAGGGTGTCGTAAGAAGCGACAGAAGCCAGCTTGCTTGGTGATAGTGCTTCGCGTAAGGATTAAATTATCAATATTTTTGTTCAGTGATTATTATTATGACTGGTAATTATTGGATTCCTTGGCTAGCTAACACCCTCCTGCTCGAGTCAGCTGTTAGATGACTCGTCGTGTTCCGGCTGGGGGCATGACAGCCTGCTTCTCATTTCTTCTCATTTCCTGGCCGACAACGCATCAGTGATACTTTTGGTCTACTGATGTCCATTTGCGACGGTGACCACTTACAGGTGGCTCGTGTGCTCGTTTGTCGGCTATTAACAAAAAAAAAACTAAGATTTGTAAACAGTAACTTCTAATTTTTTAAGTTCGTTACTAAGCCCGACATCGATGCACTGGATTCTCATTTTAAAAAGTGTGTTTGGAGTTATCAGTTCACAATGTACATATTTTAGTTGATATTATTGTAGCAAATTGGCATGTTAATTTCACCCATTGTAATGAATATTTTTGTTTTATATTTCAGTTGATACGTGAGTTTGATATTAAATGGATGGGTGGGGATCTGGGTATCAGAACTTTGTTGATCAATAAGCCAGATAAACCTATTACGTTGTCGTTTACTGCGAGACCTGACTAACTTAAAAAGAAGCCTGCGTACTCTCAGGCGCGCCGTCGATGGTTAGTGAGCGATCTAAAGTATAAAATTAAAATTATTATAAAGTTGCTTCAAAAATGCTTCAATGTAAATAAAATACATTAGTTATATGATGTTTTATTTTACTTTATTAAAAATATATATAATAACAGTCGACATTTTAACATCCTTATATTATGAAGACGGTGTAACATGTTCCTCGTCTTTGTGTGCTAACTGGGGAGGCGAAATAGTACTTACATATACTTTTATTTCTTTATTTGGAACTGTATCTGGCACAAAACGTTCTATGATTATTCCTTGTGTGCTCATACACGGACAAGCAACATTTTTTTCAGACGTTGAAGACTGTTTCTCCTCCGCTTCGGTTGTGGACTCTGTTGTCGTTGTTCTATTTCCTCTCCTTCTTGGTGTAGGCTCAGAATTACCCATCATATTCTTGAATTTTTGATACATGTCATTCAAAATGCTAGCAATAGAATTTGAATCGTTCCCGTTTGAATTACATACCATTGGGCAAAAAGGTGAAACAATAATACGTTCACCCATCGGAACTGTTGGATTCTGAACTACAACTTGAATTGGCGATTGAGGCAAAATAACTTGTGAAAAGTTTAGAGGTTCACGTATAACACGTGGTTTTTCCACTAAGATTGGAGGAGGCTGTAATTGTGGAAAATACGGTGCTACTGGAACTATATTGGGTCGACAGGGTACTAATTGGCATATATTAGGTATAGCGATGGGTACTTGTGGCTGAATTGAAATTCTTGAGATGGGTATTGAAATATTATGAGCTACACCTGCAAGTGCAATCACAGGCTGTAGTGGAAATCTTCGGTTAAATATTGGAATATGATGTGCTACACCACTTGGTATAATTACAGGAGGTGAAGAAATTCTCGGATTAGTTATTGGAATATTATGAGCTGCATAAGGTAATTGTGGAAAATAATGTGGTATCGGAATTGCTTTGGGTGGGCATCGCACTAATTGACATATATCAGGTATAGTGATGGGTATCTGTGGTTGAATTGGAATTCTTGAGATAGGTATTGAAATATCATGAGCTACATCTGTTGGTGCAATCACAGGCTGTAGTGGAAATCTTTGGGTAGATATTGGAATATTATGAGCTACACCACTTGGTATAATCACAGGAGGTGAAGAAATTCTCGGATTAGTTACTGGAATATTATGAGCTGCATAAGGCAGCGGTAATTGTGGAAAGTAATGTGGTATCGGAATTGCTTTGGGTGGGCATCGCACTACTTGACATATATCAGGTATAGCGACTGATATCTGTTGTTGTATAGGAATTCTTGAGATAGGTATTGAAATATCATGAATTGCATCTGCTGGTACAATCACAGGAGGTGATGGAATTCTTCGGAAGGATATTGGAACATTATGAGCTACACCTGTTGGTACATTTATAGGAGGTGGAGGAATTCCTAGGATAGGTGTTGGTATATCATGAATTACATCTGCTGGTCCAATCACAGGAGTTCGACGAATTCTTGGGATATGTATTGGATTATAATGAGCTCTACCTACTGGTACAATCACGGATGGTGGAGATATTCTTGGAACAGGTTTTGGTATATCATTAGTTACATCTGCTGGTACGCTCACAGGAGGCGGAGGAATTGGAGGATGAAGAGAAGGTACGAGTATTTTTGGCAATTGTGTTATCTCAGGCTTTTCAATCTTAATATTTGGTTCTGCGAAAGGAATCTTTGATGTCACAGGAGTACCTTCAGCATTCTTCTTGTAAACTTGTTTATGAGAAGTAAGTGTTAAACCAAAAATAAATTTTGGTTTAATGAAAAGATTATTTCCTTGTTGAATTCCTGGTACAGGAGACGGCGTTGAATTCAACGGGTTTTTGATTTCTATTGTCTTTTGTGCTCCACTGTCCGTGGTTACAATATGAGTAGTTGTTGTATTGCAATTTTCTTCTGATGATTGCGCATTAGATATGAATATCCCAATCAAAATACCACAATAATAAATCCATCGCCCAACCTAGAAAGAGATAGTGACAATTATCTAATTAGATATAATCATCTAATTTATAATCACATTTAAGCACAAAATTCTTGCACAAAGTAAAACCATTGGATATTGCCTTATTATCACATAATTTATTATCTAACTTTATCAGTTATACTATCGCGAAATATGCAGTTATGCTATCGTGCATCGCAAAAAAAGTTTCAGTTAAAGTTAAAAGTTCAAGTAAAAGAGTATAAACTTTCATTGCCATTTTCTCACTTTCTAAAGGTTATTGCAAAATCTGTTTAATATTATTATTACAGATTATTTGCACAAACTTGCAAGAAGACAACAGAGTCGACAAAATCTCCGTAAAAAAAAAATATTTGAACCTTTAAGTGCAGAACATATTGAATATCCTTAATTAGGTCTGTAATTATTTTTAATATAAAGGTTAAATCAAAGTTCTGGTTATATCGCATATATATCCATGCAAACTAACTTAGTCAATGTTTACTTACTCTCCGACCAAATAGTGATATCCAAAAATTAAAAAAAAGAAAATATTACTGTATGTTATAAAAGGTAGCTACAATGTTATATACTATATTATACAATTTGTCGTCTCTAACAAGTTAAGTTTCTATATATGCAGCTTATAAGAACGACCTGACGTCGATGAGTAAACCATCAAGGACTCAAAAAATATTACGATAATACATTTGGATTTCATGGAAAAAACTTGAATGTTTTTTTGTACTTACCATGATGTCTACTGAAATGATATTTGACGAAAATTGTGTTCGTAATGGTCTTATATAAATCTATAAATTAACGTAAACTAGAAATAAATCGAGACAAGTTTACAATATTTGAGTTTCGCTAATTGACGTAATAATTCTGGTCGTTAATACGTGATTGATACTTACGACAAATTTTCAACATATTCTAATTTATATTATCCAAGTTATTAACAATGTCGACATGCAGTTCTATTTATGTTTGCTGGTGATTAGTTCTAATGAATTTTAAATGCAATCGTCTTATTTTGGAGTATATTATCGTGGTGTACAATAATGTATCTATCTTATTTTGGCGCTTTTAAAATGCAACATATTTTATTTGCCGTGTTAGATGTCAGGAAATTGAAGAAGATTACTGTGGTACTCAAATGTATTATACTCCGCGTCTTTACCAGCCACTCCTCGGTGATGCCTTTGGCGGTATGATCGTTCATGAGCGGCGCTGACTAGGGTCTCACCATGTGGTGGTCTTTCCGCTTGTTAGATGGCTACTAATGTTAAAAAAATACACTAGCGCCATTGCATCGTGAGTTGATTAAGCGGATGACCACGAGATTATGTGGTTTGTCTGGATTCTAGAATTCATAGAACTTAATACATCTGCAATAATATGTATAATAAATATATGTATGCAGCATAATAATACAAAGATGACTGAATTCTGATAAGTGACACGTAAAATAATTGAATAAGCTAAAATAATAATAAATACTCCTGATCAAATTTACTAAGCAAACTCTGTATACCACACTAAATCATGTAAGCGTAGTAAGCACATTATTATGAATGCAAGTGCTTATGAATTTGATCGGTTTTAGTTTAAATGATTCGCGTTAACACAGTTTATTATCCCACACCGTAAGAGATGTTTACAATTAGAAAGTTAATGTGTGTATACAGTATTGTGTAGATACAGTGAATTAAACATATTATTGTTATTGATATTAGGGATGTTATGAATATGATATTTCGGATCCGAATATGGATACGGATATATGAATAATATTTTACCGGTTTCTGCAACGGTTATGGTTATAAAATTATTTCGATTATCCGATTGTTTCGGATAATTTTGGTTACGATTATTACATGATTTACATTTTGGAAAAAATATGTTATGTATTCACAAAGTTTGACTTTGTCTCGGGGTTTTATGTGGTAATAGAACCACAGAAAAACAAATGAAATAATAAAAACTATCTAAAATGAGAACGACTCCGATAATATATCGGTTCGGTCAACGTAAACCAGTCATAACGTGCTTTATTTAGACCCTGCCTCCATCTGAAATTATCCGAAACTTTTTATCGGATTCGGTTACGGTTTCGGATATATTTTTATTTCTGATATCTGATAGTTTCGGTCACGGTTACGGAGCTCGATAACATCCCTGATTGATGTTAGAAGCGTGTAACGTATTAGAACTATTTTATTAAAATTGAAATAAAGTACTGTATGTAACTTACACTAAAATATAAATTTAATCTCTAGGAATTTTTCGCTGTCATGTCCAAGATGCTGGCAACATTTCCTCGCTTTGTAGCAAGGCTTATGTGCTGCCATAAAAATAAAAATTAAGCTCTAAACGACATCAAGGCTATGGCGTGTAAGGAGCTTCAATCCTTCTGTCCAAGCCGAACTTTTCTGCTCATGGTACACTCTGCTGAACATTGAATGATACTATAGAGACCGGTCCAGGTATTGTGGGTCGCTGGGTTCTGTACCATCCGAATTGATCTCGACGGTACTCATTCATGGTGGTAAGGTGTTTACCCGCCTGGCTAGCTACTAGTATCCTTGACTCAACTGTGCAATAATTTTTCGTGTATCAATTATTCGTGTTTTGTTTTTTATTTGTGTAAGTATCGGATAATTTCGGATAGAGACATAGTTTAAATAAAGCACAATATGAGTGGTTTCCGCTAACCGAGCCGATACATTAGCCGCGTCGTTTTAATTTTAGACAGGTTTTATTATTTAATTAGTATTTTCTGTGATTTTAAAACCTCCTAAAACCTAAAAACAGCCAATCTTTGTAAATACATTATATATTTTTTCCATGTCGTAAATTATCTAATATCCGTAAACGAAACCGGTAAAATATGATTCATATATCCGTATCCATATTCGATCGTTTACTTACAAAAAAGGATTAGCTAACTAACGACTATTTACGGGGCGGATATATTTAGGCCTGGGGTATACTCATACCTAGGGTAACACAGCTGACCCAACCACTGGCCCTAGTTTCTGTAAATTAAAAATGCATAAGGATTGATGATGTTTGGGACATACCACATCTTCATTAAATAATCATCATCCAATCACAGTGATTTATTTTAAGTTTATTGCTTGAACGATTGTGATAACAGTGTTCAGTTTATATAAAAATCGAACACATCAAATGTAAACCAGTTTACCGGATTTATACTTAGAACTGTAAGGTACTGTTTTTGATTTGATTTTTAAGAGATGGTTAATTTCATCCAACGCCCATTATTTCTGTTTTGTGATTTGTTATTATAATTTCATCTGTTGGGAATTTCTACTCTGATGATATGTCACATTTTTAAAAAGTAACGATAATACATGTTAAATTGTTTGTTTTGTGAGCTTTATTATATTTTGATTTATATGTACCCGTATGGTTGTAAGCATGTGTAATCGAATCTATTAATACGTATCAAATTTAATTAATTTTCACCCACTACCAGACTTTCAAATAAGTCAGATCCGACAGCATTACTAATATTTTGTGGCTGCGAGGTTTCGATCTCAATAAAATCACCAGTTTATTATCAATCAATGTTTTTAATCATACTTTTTTTAACTTCTAGATGATTTTCCTGGGTCTGCTTTGTATAGCTGTGACAACTTCAGCTTTTCCAACTTCAGAAAGTGTCGTTTTTGTTCAACCTGGAAGCATTAAAGTGAACAAAAACGTAGTACAAGTTGCCATCACTCGACATAAACCACTCGGCAGTGAACAAGAAAATAGATTCTCTGAGATGCTTCCTACTCCATTATTCGGATCATTGTACTTTATTACGTTAAAAAATTCTTCAGTGGACAAATACGATGATGGAGGTAATGAAGCGAGTAACGAAATGGAAGAGAAACCGGAAGAGAACGACGTACGCAACGGAATTATTCTTATGAAGCTAGATGTTCCAATTCCACCTATTTTTGGAAATCTTGTATCTGCGTTGCCGTCAGCTATTCCTGTTCAGTGGCCGATTCAGTTGCCTTTTGAAATACCGTCACTATCTTCCATATTCCCAGCACTTTTTCCACCACATCATCCTATAGTCTATTACTAATATAAAGTACAATTGCAGCAATATCACTATACACACACTACAAACTTTTACTCTAAATACTGGTTTAGTTAACTACGTATTCGGTATTTGTGTCTATAATAATGTGTATCTAGCAAACAATTTTGAAACTAATTAAAATTTAATTAGTACATAAACCTAATTACTTTACTTTATAGGAAATATATCCTATCGTCAAATTCGGTCTTATATTTTCTTATTAATTTCTAAGTATACTTATTATATGTTAATTTAGTTTTCTAGCGAAGTATAAATAACCAAATAAGTAATAGTTTTGTTTGATACACTTTTTTTAAACTAACATAAATTGATCATCACAAAATGTGTGTGAGTGTACAAAATGTACACATTTCTTTGATTTTCATTACTAAAATGGAGAGTGAAGAACATTTGTATGTTTATTTGTTTATTGGTTATTTTCCAAATCCATCTAGCCAAGGGGACAGGGTAGGGACAGGCGGCAGAGTTGAGGTATCGATATGGTCTCCTGCTGTTGTCGTATAATCTGTTGTACTTTCTATGATGTTTATTTTATTAATTTGCTTTGCATATTTTGTCTCATTGGCGTCGGTGGTGACGTGAGAGGCCGATGGTCCAAAACTTATATTATTCACGTCGATAGGATCTTCTGTAGATATTTGATGTCTATTTCCCTTCACCAATACGGATGACATCGGGATTCCACGATTTTGGAAAACATGCGGGAGTTTAATTGTCTGTGTTTGCGGTAGTTTATAAATTTCTTCCTGTGGTTCATTCATGCTAGAACTTAGCCATAGTAATATAGGAGAATTACTGGCTATTTGATTATTCTCAACAAAATTTCCAATATTTTTTTCTGTTATTTCCACTGTGGGCAACTTTTTTGATTCGAAGTTGTTGTAATCCATAAGTGAATATTGATTTATTTGAGGATCACTGAAAATATTGTCATCAAAATAATTTGAAGGAAAATTTTGAGGCAAATAAGAGGCGTCGATGTTCTGAGTTAAAACATATCTTGTAGCTTGGTTTGCGCTTGAAAACGCCAATATCGCACTGAATAATACAGGTAAAAACTGCGTTTTCTGAAAAATAAAAAATAATTGAAAAACGTAAATACCATAAAATGTAAATACAATTTATACGAATGGACAGAAAAATTAGGCTAGAAATTTTTTACCGTATTATATAGAGAACAATGAGGCAGGCATAGTCTGACGTCATAGACCACTATTGGTTATAGAAACGGGACGAGTAGATAAGTCTTTTAATTGTAAATGATAAGTGATAATTCTCTCGTTGACGTCCGTGACACTAAAGAGTACCGACAGTGACAGCAACAACGTTGCCCGCTACTAAGGAACACTGAAACCACTTTATTATAGGTTTTCCCACTTCATGATCAATTCAGACTAAGAAAATCCTATGGCTGAAGAGGAGGCTATAAGCACTTGGGTTTCTACTAGAAAGTAAAAATAACATTTTTACTACTTTGCAATCGTATTTACAGAAGTATGTACATAGGTATAACAGGTAGTGCAAAATCTTCTTTACCAAGCCAAGTTAGGACAGATTTATATAGACTTAGGGTAAACATGGCCCCTTAAAATCTTATAATAGAAGTTTAATAATCCATATAATTAATAATACCTTCATTTCGCTGATGTTGTGCTGTTGCTGTTATCTAGCCCGATAAGTCAGATATAGTGTAATCTTAATGTGTAAAGTTCTTTTTGTAGTCTGATTTGGTCGTTAAATATAGTTTAGTTAATATGGAGAAAGGTTACATTTTTAAATCGGTGCTTCAATTAACGTTATTCATTTATAATTAAAGTCGTTTGTGTAATTTGTAATTTTTCTGAACTGATTCTGAATGAAGCTTTACAATATAATTAAAATAATAAACGAATTGTTAATATTTACATTTATTTACTTAGAAAATAATATACTTAAATTACCACGTAAATATTAGTTAATTTTTTTTTTAAATAAGTATCATTATATACACTATAAATTAAGAGACATAATACATACACACTTAACAATTATGTGATTTTTTGCTATCTATGATTTCTATCATAAGCAGATGCCTACGCTTCAGTAGGTATTTTTTTCGTAAACTAGTCCACCCGCGTGAGTCATTGCAACAAGTTGTCATTATTACACTAGAGATATCTATGTACTGCTATAATGGCAAGTTATTCGCAATAACTATCAACATTTTATATTAACGAAGATTGTCGTATATTAATCAATACGTAAAAATAAAAAGACTTAATCGGTTTATGGGCTGATAAAACTTATTTACGCTAGAAAAGTGATAGGTAAAACAAGGATTTTGGGTTAACGAGTTCACAAGTGATAACGGGATCTTTGTATGGCGAGTGAAACTGCTGCGATTTATTATTTCTCATAAACCTAGTACGCATTCCTTAAGTATTTAATCTAAATACATTTAAGGTAAATAACGAGAATGTTTTAGTACAGCGCCTACACAAATTGCCCGTTTTGCAAAGAAATGGTCAAACGACGAAGCCAGCCAAGTTCAATGTTCTCTACGTGGTTAACCAACTATATATAGGTTTAGCTTGAAGGTCATAACCACGTGAATATTATTGTATGAGAATATTTGTTTTTGGTATTTGTTCTTCTGGGTCTAGTTAGATAAATCGATACAAGTATTATTAAATATGAGTATAACTTAGTAAATTAGTATTTCAATGTAAACTAACATGATTAAAGTATGTAATGGCACCTATGTTAGGGTTTATAATGAGCTTGACACTATTGATAAACGTACACAATTATGGGAAATAGTCAATACATTAGACATGAAAAAATACATACAATAATTTGAAACATGATTAGCCTTAAATATAAATTTGACTATTTTTCACTGCTAGAGAATTATGGCTAAGATTCGTTCGAAGATCAATCGTTTAATTTATCTTTCCCAATTATATTAGGTAAGTTCGAATTATCTAGCAATACTGATAAATAGAAGGTAACTGCGACACCCACAAATATAAAATATAAATATCAATTCACTGGTCTTGGATCGTAAGGAGTAGCATCGTGTCCTACATATCTATTGTTTTTGCGTATTTGGAATCCCTGACCAGGTGCTGTATTATAGTATATGACTCGGCGAATGCCGAAAGGATCAACGTAGCCAAAGCTACCTGTCCTTTCGTTTGCATCTGTCTCTTCTTCGTGGTATTGCTTAGGGAGGTAATATCGGAAACCGTTTTTTCTAAATGCTACACCGTCATACCCAGGGAATTGGGGTGTATATCCGTCACCGATTCGATCATGGGGCTGCTGTCGTCTTATCCAATCATCAGCGTGTCTATATGAGTTGGGGTTGTAAACATCGTAACGCTGGCTGTCACTCGCATAGTAATTATTGTCTATGGAGTTAGTATTAGACAAGTCGTAATCATAAGGACTTGGAGAAGCAGTCGATTCGTCGCCAGTAATCGGAGGAACAGTAGGTTTGATATTAAATGTTTGAGAACCGATAGAATTCGGAGAAACTTCTACATATGGGGTTGAGGTTGGGTGTGGATAAGGAGCTGATGGTGTGAACGGGCCGTCTGATGAGAATGGATGTGGTGGCTCAAACGTTGTAGCAGGTCGCAAAGACGGTGGTGCATGCGTTGTTGTGCTCACTCTTGTAGTTCCACGACCAATATTAGAGGAAGGTGCTGGAGTGACGCCATAACCGGGATCAGTGGGAGCTGTTTTTGCTATTTTCAACGACTCCTGTAAATTAATATTGAGTATTATAATACAATATAACCTTGGAGTGAATTTTTCTAACTAATTTATATAACGTTCGACATATTTCTTTGTTATTGACGTAAGTCAATTGGAATTCGTTCAATATTAAGTTGCTGCTTGTTTCCTTAATACGTTTTTAATACCCGTAACATTGAAAGTACCTAATTCAGCAATTGGTCTAAATGATCGTTTTACATTGTACGAGCATAAATCGGAAGAAAATACTTACTCCAATTGGTCGATTTTCGCCAACATAAACAGTCTTCGATTTGTAGATTCTGTAACCTTGATCGTCTGCGATATAATCTTGTAACCTTAGGTAACCATCAGCTCCTACCCATCCAGTTGTGCCTAGAAAACATACAAGCGGATTTAAGTTTCTGTTCCGGTATTAAAATTGTTTCAAATTTATAATACGCTTGATGCAAGCGAGTCACAATTATTTCGAGCGTCGTTAGTATTTATGAATGTAAACCATGTTAGCTACTAACATAAAAATATTTCAGAATATTTAACATTTAATATGTATTAGTAAAAACAGTAAAGATAACAAAAAAAAAAAATTATTTCCTTAAGTATATTTCCCTAAACCTCATTTTCATTAACTTTGTTCATTAGAAATATTTTTTCATTCCATTTCATCTTATTTGGTTTGTTCTTTTAGTTATATACGAGTACATAATTAAAGGATTTAATTGATTATTCATTGCAATAAAGTACTTTAACCGTATTGATATATACTCCAAACGAATTTACACTTTGCTAGATTATTAAACACCAAATTCAACACAACCTATTCGTCACCCAGAGAAACAACTATCGTCTTATTATTTTTAGATATTCACCGACAACGGAACCATCTTTGAGCCTCCTCTCCTTCCTGTATTGACCGTTGTGGGTCTGGTAGAGAAAGTAGCGGTCGTCATCTTCATCTGTTTGTATGTGAAACTGGTCTGGATCTTGCTGCCCACTGTACCCGTCCAGAACGGCCAATGCTCCGCAAGCGAACATCTGTAAAAGCAGATAATAAAATATTTTTATGGTAACAACCGCCGAACATGCTAATAACCACATTTTTTAAATGGTCACCATAAACGGCCACGAAAGATGCGGTGAACTCGTTTGTTAACAGATTGTTAACAATATATCACGCTCAATTTACAAAGAGGGGATGGCACTCAGTCAGGATAAGAGTTTAGATTACAAACAATAAATTTTCATGTAAAATTGATCTAATTGGGACCGGTTATGAGTTCCATGGGCCTAAGGTACCTATATAGTGTTCGGTTGAGTGTTGTACTCGTAAATAATACACCTCTAACACTTGATTTGCTGGTTGTTTCACTCGTAAGTTATAAATCGTAGGCTAAGTTAGCGTGGGCTGAAGGATTGTAGCAACGGTATATTATTGACGATGTCAAGGACGTACGAAAAACAACTTACTTAACGGCAATAAAGTTTGTGCCTAATTTGAAACACACAGAAAGAAGATTGTGGATTTTTTTATTTCTGTCTTCCTTATGAGGTCTTATCTATTACAGTAAATGAGTATTTCTTTAAGATACCAAGATGAGATGGGTTTTAGACAGTATTATGATTAGTTAAAAGGGTTCTATCATATACATCTTGTGTTTTGTACCATATAAATGTACCTACAAAAGTATTAAGAAATTTTGGGGATTAACGCAACTTAATACGGGTTTGTTTCTCTATTTATATCCTAATTGTTTATTAGAGTTACAAAATAACCACTACAATTTAACGATAGCTTCGAATGAATGAATGACTAAAAATAATAATAATAATTCTTCTCAATCGGATGTCACCTGTGATATACACAGGGTGATATTAGTTAATACGTCTACTAAAATTTATAAGCAAAATTATATACGCAGACGCAATTGCGGTCACAGGGAGTTTTTGTTATTTTTTACTGAATTACGTTGTCCTTCCATGACAGTCTTCTGACCATGTGCAGTACCCGTTAAATCGGGCAGTAGATTGTGGGAAACAATGGGTATGGCACGAATTAGAGACGGTATCAGTTATTTATTGAACAATAGTTGGAGCCAACTCAACCACGAAGGTCATAGTGAGGCAACACACGAATCTCTTGTTTATTAGGATAATTAACATAGTAAATTAAATATAGTACAAAAAATTGGTGATCCTAAAAATATCGAGAAAGATCTTTAAGTAAACGTAGAGTACAAGAATGGGGGATTTTGTTAAAATTATTTTATGAAATATTTTAGCTACAAAATTGTATTTTCGTACATGTTACATTTGGCGTCTACACAGGAACCTATAGCATTGTTTGAGCAATTTTTACTAAAAAATATTTTAGCGACTAATCGATAAATCTTTCTTGATCAACATTGAAATAGTTTCTCATGAGGAAGAATGGTATGGAACTGCAAAGTAGCATTTCAAAGTGATATTCATAGAATAATAATACATGTATAAAACGGTCTACGAGGCTGATGGCATAACCTCGGGACCACATACGTGGGCTGGTAACTAAGGACCTACGCGGAAACATTGTACAGTGTACACGCATGTTAGATTAGATGCGGTGAGTCTTCAGCAAGAAAAATTACGTTAATCCTTCAATTTAATTGTGAGCATAAATATTTAGCACTAGGTTGTATTGTGTGGACATTATTTATTTTTAATAAGACAAAACAGCTTTGGTCAAGTTTCACGAATTCATTATATGAATTCAAATTAAAATCATCAAATATATGCTGAAAGTTCTGTTATCCATAGGCCTCCTACTTGACTTAATATTGTAAATACTATTTAATCTTAACATTTACGACCGCGATGGTTCAAATAAGGCAGCGGAAATGGTAAAAACGAAATTTTGCTAATACCGCAGTCATCCATCCAAGTTCCGACCTCGCCTACGGTTGCTTAACTCGAGCCTTTGATAAAACTAAGCTGTATGTAAGGATAAGGATAAAATAAAATATTACCACACCAACTGCCAGTAACGAATCATGATTAGTAACATTTTATTTCACAGAACTTAAATACTAGATGACTGATTCATGCTAACCGTATTTTAAGAAACTGTTTAGTATAATTAAAGGAGTATATATTCATAATTATCTATTTATTATATATGTGTCAATTATGTATGTTACACACATTTGCTTAAAATGTCCACATGATATTAATCAGAGACTAAGAGACAAAGGGAGACGATGCGATGAGTAATTACGGACTATATGAATTATATTACGGTATAAGCTACACGTTCTAACACTTTAAAATTTTAAAATAGTTAATGTTAAACATAAACTACATACAAATATAAAACCGTTCCAATATGTTAGTTTAATAATTTTATACTTTGAATTTTATCCTTATCCAAAGGTTGATATCCTGTGCATGTTAATAAGGAACCATAGGGACTTACACAATTTCTATTTATATTCGTAAACAATTCAAACGTGAAAGAATGTGAGGGTATTTTTGCACGTCGAGAAAGTTTAGATCCTTGCTCTTCAAGTAATATGATGAAAAGCTTTCAACGCAATGCCTGTTTTTAATAAATGCACCTATTATATACCCTTTAGTAGTTGAAAGGAAAATCAAATTTATCGGTACAACTGGATGTCATTAATTATTCTTTAGTTGATAGCCGGCTAACCCGCTGACGGACCGCCTGACAATTGGTGGTCATTGTTGCCTATAGACATCAGTAATGACGAAAGCATATGCGTTACCATTAAAAGAAAATGCAGGGATTTCCCACATCCTTCTCTTCGACGCTACAACCGAAACACGTTTAAAATGATTATTATTAATTGTAGAGGGAGTTCTAAGGGACCCTATTACAAGTTCCATCACACACACACAAACACGAGACCCTTAACATCCGTGATTCGTAGGGTTAGCGTCCGTGTTTCGTAGGTCACCGAGCGTTAGGTTGACTTGGTCTCCAGGATACAGCCGCTAACAGTTTCACAATCACGGTTGTTTCAAATAATTACTACTCACATAAATATGATTGGTAAATTATTCGATAACCGACCATATCGCGCCCCTCGAAGTTATGTTATATTTATTATTAATATTAATATGTTTTGATGTATAGTCGATGGAGTTAATTATTATGTACAAATAAGTCGATATATCATAGACGTGATTATCTGCCACTAGCAATGAGTACAGCGTTACTTCTACATTTTATTATGTTACATATTGTTAAATTTTCAATATAATATTTTTTTTGTATTCATTAAATAAAGTTATACTTCAGTCCGTATGTTATAAGTTTTGATAACAGTTTCGAAGTATACGTATCGAATTTATTAATCCACCTGCATTATTTTAGGACTGAAATTTTCTCGTTGTGTCAATTAAAAATAGATGGATTAATTTCTAACTATTTTTAATGTATGGACGAATTTAAATGAAACAAAATTTAAATATTAAGTGACGCTTACTACAATACATTAGTGAAAACAATAATGAAATCAGATAAGCCGTTCTACCAACCGTTGTTTTGGGTTCTATTGCCCCTAATAGTAGTTTTTCTCATATATCCTTAAGGTACAGAAAGCGATCAGTTACAATTTCATTATTTGTAATAGATGTCCTATAGTATTTGGAGGTTAAGTAAAAGTTCATGTAAATAATACTAACTACGAAACTAAAATGATTAGGAAAAGTGTGATATTGTTATTTATATAATATTTGATATTTCCACTATCGTGAAACATTACTGTGGTGACCCGGAAATTATGTCATAAGACTCATAAGGGTTTGCAAAAGATTGTTACGACACGAAGTGTTACTATGTACACGCAGGACACTCGTACCCATCCAAGTTTTGATCCATTTACGGATAACTTTACAGCATTGTCTTACGTAATCACTGTATTAATGTATGAGCAAGCACGATTCATTATTATGACTCATTTGGAATTGGATAAACACACGTCTTGAGTGACAGTTAATATGGTTTGATAGTTATGCAAATTAGTTGTAGTTTCTGTGTGTAGACATAAACGCTATCTCGATGTCACCCCTGAATTAGAATTCTTGGTGTTGTGGGTGGCGTGTTCATATACAAATTAGACATAAATACCCGAGATCCGGGAACGAATATTTATTAAACACATAGTCGGGCGCTCCGTCACAGATTTGTACTCGAAATGCTTAGGTAACTCGCAAATAGGGCCACTCGGCTATGAACAGGACATCGGGCATCAATATCACTCAAAAGTACGATTCATATAACGTAGTATTGGGAACTACTACTTTACATACTGAATTTTCATATACACTAACATATTTATTTATGTCTTAAGAATACGTGATAAGTGCATCGACCTATAAGTGCACTGAATAGTATGTTTTGTTATGGACGGGACAAGTGTATCAAATAATTATCAGTTATATTTGTGCCATATTTATGTATTTCACCCTAAACTTAAATGTAGAATATTAAACAAGTGGAGTTTTACGAAAGATTTTCAAGGTTGCTTTTCGGTAATACCTAATACAAATTGTATGATAGGTAAAATCTGACGCTTTAAAATAATATATTCCGGTGAACCAAACAATGGATTAACCAATAAATTATCATGTTAATGTAAGAGACAAATAAAAATAAATTGGTTACGTAGTTACATAAATGTTTTCAAAGTATGTTAGTAGTGTTTAATTAAATGGAAGTATATAATGGAAGTATCACATTTACTGAGAAATGAAATTTCTCTTCCCTGAGAAACTTAAGAAAGAATAATAAAAATAAAATGCGAATATTAATTGCGCCATGCTTCCCATTTTTATATTCCCATATTTATATTTTTTTGTAAAAAACTTGGTATTGTAATCCACGGTAGATAAATAAAAATAAAGTAACCTAGATTGTACAATGCAAATTTACCTAATGTATACTTTTATAGTATATAATTTTATATAATTTTTTGTTTGTATATTTCGAAATAATTCCCCCATCGCCGTTTCTTCATCGAATAACTCGACGGACGGCGCGGTTTGCGTCGTCATTCATTGTGCGCACTGCAAAGGACTGGAATAACTTGCCCGCGTCGGTGTTCC
>DWPT01000354.1:0-25500 GCA_018251895.1 Agathymus mariae mariae
AGTACCCACATAACCCTTTATATTTGTACTATACCCTGACACTTCAATTAATATCAACACACAATAAACTGAATTTAGAAAAAAATTGCAGGATGTAGACAAGTCTAAAATTTATTTTGCATGGGGACAGTTACAATGGCATAAAAACTATAAGATTTTCACATATAAATAATGTGTGATCTATAAAAAAATGTGGTAACCAATAACACAGTTTTAATATGAAACATGTTTACACCAATTAAAATTCATATTATTCTATTTTGATGTCAATAGCCAACAATTCAGCAAATGGGCACCTGATGGCCTAAAACACACTTATTGCCACGTATAATGGAACTGGGAGACTCACTTATTACTGACACTTTGACAGTACAACTGAAACATGTAAAACATTCATACATGTTGTCTAGGTAAAAATTAGACGGAAAGAGTAGCTTACAAAACAAATTGCAAAAATCTTACCATTCGTCCATATATAAGTATAGGCTTTGAGCAAATATCACAGCAGTAAATCATAGGGTTTAGAACTTTCTCCCCAATGAGTGTTGCTCGATGACTCCAGTCTAAGCGGAGCATTGGCTCTGGTGGCCCACGCTGCAGGGTGGTGAACACTGGTGCTTCCAATTGTGATATGTCTGAGGGAACTTCAACTGTGAAAATAAAGTAAATGCAATAAGTACAGATCATCACTATTATTGCTCAACCCTAGCTTACAATTCAATTACTAAAATTTATGAAGTTGTCATAAACTGGGCACTGCAAAATTGTTATTTTTATTACTAACCTTATAGCTTATTAGCAGCAGATAGATGAACCTAGCATATGACAATAACAAGAAAAGGCAGGATGTGACGTAAGTGTGCTCATAATAAGTCAGGTTTTAAAGTAAATGTTATACTATGAAAATATATAACATTTACTAATGAATATTGATCTTTATTATCAGCGAAGTCGCAGATACGAAGTAGTTGACAGATATGAAGAGTCATTCTACAAGTGAATTATGTAAACAAACTAACGTTTGGGCGGATCGGCTGGTTCACTTTCTTCTTTGATCTCTTCTGGAGCTGTATCTTCAGCCTCCTGAGAGGTTTCCTCCACGGAGCAGTCTTCTTCGTCAGATGACATAACCTTGGGCACTTTCTTGCCACGGCCTCTACCCCTGCCGCGGCCGCGCCCTCGCCCCCGTCCGCGACCTCTCCCACGCGCATTTCTCTTCTCACTGTTCATTTAAATCTGTTGATAAATAGTCTTTACGTTGACAATCTACGGCTTCGTTAACCTAAATTTGTTTGATTAATGACTCAACACGTACACAAAAAATAAGAGAATTGAATAATAAATTGCAGAAACACCTTTATGATAAGTTTGTCTGTGTTTCAATCGAAATAAAGTAATGAAAAAGTAATGGAAATAAAAAAATTCCTGCAATTTGCAATGCTTCCTACAGATAAAAAAGTGCAATAATGAAGTAACAGACAATGACATTGTCGACATTGACAACTGAAGTTTATTTAAGAACTAAGATTTTACAGCCTTGGATTTCATCGTTAAGAAAAAAGTGATTTTTTTATGTTATGTAATTCACCGAAAAATTAAAAGTATTTTCAAAGATAATAAATAATATTTTGATTTCCCAAAAATTTGAGACATACTATTTCATTGCCGGCATAAACTATAAAACTATGCTAGTGTTATTTCTAAACGAAAGGTTTTCTGAAGCGGAGTGAAGGCGGTTACGGTACTAAATTGAATCAATTGCAAAATTTCTGCATTTCGACCATGCATTCGATTTAAACAAACATGTAATTGACCAATTGTCATCCCAGGATATCTTCAGAACTTTTGGATAGTATATTAGTATAGTAGTTTTTTTTCGTAATGTAAGTTAGTGCTTGAGTATAATTCCAGCTTATGGTAAGTCACGATGTAGCCTTAGATGACAAAGCGCTTTAACTTAGAAAAAGCTAACTAACTCTTGCCATTCACACTGTAATGCAGTCGGAACCTCGATGCAGACAGACCGTTTCAATATTACCAACATATATATATTGCAATCACGTTTACATCGGTTTTATTCACCAGAATAATTTTGGAAAAGGGTCCCATCCATATTGTGTTCACAGCTGGCATAAGCGATGGTCGCTTACCCAGTCTTTACTTCTACTAAACAAAAAATTGGCTGGCAGGATGGTCATCATAATAAATTATTTCATTTTGAAAGACATTTAAATTTGTAGGATTTTATAAGGATGTTATGCGATACAGATTAGCGCAAATGTTATTACAAATCAGGCTACCTAGTTTTTCAAAGTACACTTTGTTGTGCATAATAATAATAATATGAATCTGGTTGCTTATGAATTATTCCTTCACAGATAACGGCCACTGGATCTATATAGATATTATCATAACGACCATATATGGCTACGAAACGTGACGTGAAATCTCAATTTTACACAATATATTTATTACACAACATGTTAAATAATAATAAAATGAACTATTATAATCTTTTGGACATTATTATTATCACCTGCGAGTCACCTATTAGGCGCTTTACAAAGCACTGGTCAGGCGTTATATGGAGTACGGCTCTCAAATCACCGATTATCTTATTGAACCTATGTACCTCTTTATCTGTTCTATCGGTATTATAACATGAAGCTCTGAGGAACTATTCGGCCTGGTGTCCAAGTTACTCTTTCATCACTGCACCCCCCCACCGAAGACTAAAGTTCCATCCACACTGATAAGATTCGTGGCATTAATCCACGGTCCGATTCTCACGACCTTTTTTGCTACGCACATGCAAATTTTCGAACGAACTTGCTTCTGAGGTATTCTCGGATCGCATGATACGGAGTTCTTCAAAAAAGGTGTAAAAAGAGCTCTCTTCCAGAACCGGCATTGCAATGGTGACTCCCCTAGTGTTACCCATGTTCACAGGTGTCGGTGACCACATTCCATCAGGTGAATTCCATCTGGTTCCGTATGCCTTTCTGGCTATAAAAAAGTAACTCTTTCGTCTCCCCTATTCCCATTGCGGAAGTGTATGTCTTTACCATAGACATAAAATATTGCAATGGGTGGAGTAATAGCTTCAAATGCGTGTCACTTTTTTATGTGTCCACTGGGCCATGTTATCATAGTATGCGTTATCTTCTACAGAAGTAGTACAGGATTTCCGGCGGCTGATTCAAATTTTAAAAACCAATAAAACGGAAACGAATGTTGTTACAATTTTATTAACAACCTTAAATTAAAAAAAAGTATAAGTAGGATTTTTTTCGAGACCCCCATACGTCAAGCTCTTTTCAAATATACTCCAGCCTTCTGTGGTTCAATACGCACATCATACGAGTCATTATGATACCGCATTTCCTGGTCACATTTTTATTAGTCACTTCCATTGATGTGTTTTGAATTTCCCAAGTTATTCATTTATTTAGACACGTGCTATCATTTCATTTTACTCGGAATATTGTCACCGTTGTGTGGCTTTATAAGTGAATCATAACAAAATTATAATTAATACATTGCATTATTAAAAAAAATGGGATAAACAACGTTGTCTCTTGCTAGGTATATGCGTATAAAGAGAATTTATTAGGGATTCAACGATTTATCGATGTTTGATAATATCGACCCTTATATGTCGATATTTTTATCTATGTCAAACCAGATAGATAAAATTATCAAAAAAAATTAAATATCGTAATTGAAATATTTGAAAACACTTACGGAAACAGTGATTATTAAATATTTTATATAACGACATTTGTTTTATCAACTTAATCAGTAACTATGTATTTATGTGTCTATGCGAATATTTATGATTAACTTGAAAATTTGCACACGTAGGTATCAGTGATAATCCATGTATGCAGAAAAAGAATTTTTAAGTTAAAAAGTTTGTTCTATATGTGATATCGTGTTTTTGTATTATATTTTTATAATAACGTGAATTACAATATAAAAAGCTACCAAAGAACTATTTAGGTATGAGTTAAGTTAGTATAAGGTTACCCGTATTTCGTTCTTATTTGCTTAATTCTCACAACTTATTGTAATTTTTTCTACCATCGATATCAATTTGAAACTGTCGATATTATCAATTATCGATATTTTCAAGCCTTCGAATAAATATCGATATTTTCATCTACTTTCTTAGGATTAATCAACTTTTACACAAATATGTTAATAGGTGGTGCTGAAAAAAAAAATCTAAAATGATACAATCGATTTTCTTTACATCGGAGTATTAACTTTTCTATTATTATAAGTATAACTTTTAATATAAAACCTATATTCAAAAACGGATAAATAAACATTAACTTGCGAATGCAACAAAACAAAACACTAAGTCTTTGAGTTCTAACATAAGTTTACATATTCTATTAGTTTAGCTGTTATTAAAGTGCAACAGGTCCATGCACATAACAAACGGCACATCAAAAACATCAAGATAAGTGTCTACCTCGGCCGAGATTCAAAACTTGAACAGACAGAGATATTACCAACCGAGGTACACCGACGTAGGCGGGGTCAGTTGTTCATTTAATCAACGGATTATCTTCAACGAGTATGGATATTAAAAACAATCTTACGACAACTTTGTTACAGATAATTAAATCCACGTGTGTACCTAGTCATAGTCTAGTCATAATCTAATCCACTTTTAGTAAATACACCTGCGATTCATTAATGATTGATAACAATAATTAATAACCTACGTCTTTCTGCAGTTATCAGGTGTGGTTCAACTTGGGAGACGAGTCTCGGCACCTCCTCAGTCACTATTCCGCTTGTTAATTTCTAGTGTGAGTCGTGCAAGAAATAAGATTCCCTTTTGAAGGCTCGTAACAAAACTCAACGACTTGGATTGAAAAGGAAGATCAACATTATAATATAGGTTTACTTAAATAATAAAATAGTCGAATGTTTCTGTAAATCCGTCAATGATTGGAAGATATACATTGGGTTATACCCCTAGATTTTAGATATGACTACTATAAACCCGATTCCACCGTCGCAACCGCTTTATTCCGATGGTGTGGACTGCGTATTTGACAATCTTTTCATAATAGCACCTAAACAATTTAAAGGATCATTGTCGACTTTATTTAGTTATTAAGCAAGTATTTAGTTATTAATATTATAAAGGATATTATAGTATATCTGATAATATTAACGACAAAGCCGTCTTGGAATAATAGTGTCGAAACCTGTTCAGCACAGGCTTAAACTTTTGTAATTGCCATGTGCTGTTTTAAAGAATGTGCTGAGGAGTTTCTTTCGCCGTTTTTATCGCTTAATGTTAAAGCACCTTTTCGAAACGGTAGTAGAAGCAAAAAATTAATACCTACATGATTAAATGATTATGAATTTTGATTTTTATTTGAAAGTTGTGATCATGAAATTACTCTCATTACGTATTACCGGCCCGTCTCGACTTCATTCAGGTATAACAATTTAGTATATACACATAATGTTCTTGATATTCAGCCATTCTTAAAGTTTTATTAAATCAAATAAATCATATATACGGCTTTGTACATATGGAATGATATTTCACATGACTGTCGTATAGTCAGGAGTATCTTCAGATACGATATAGGTAAGTAAGTACCTTAAGTAAGTAGTAAATGAATGAAATTCCTAATATTTATTTATAATGTTAGTTCGGTAACAGTATTTCTATGTAGTTTATACAATATTCAGACTACGCAGTATACGTAGTGTGTAGGTAACCTAATAGTCATGCTCTAGAATTAATTATATATTAATATACCACGTGTTTACATAATTGAGTTAAAGACCATTTTGCCTACATGTGTCAGTAAATGAGTCACTATGCAATTTTATGTTGTGCCAAACACATTTAAGTATTATATATGTAATTGATAACATTTTAACTGAAAGCTTTTTGTACATTAATTATGCATCAGGAACACTATCATTAGGGGGCTTAAAACAATAGTTGTTAGAATCTTTGTCTGTCTGGGCGTTTGTATGCGCTAATCTTAAAAATGGCTCAACCGATTTTCTTATCGTTTTCACTAATGTATTGCAGTGAGTATCAATTAATATTTAAACTTTCATTTCAGATCGTTCATAAATAAAAAAATATAAATGAATCTAAAACAATACAGGTGCTTTTTCTTAGCGTAACGCGTAGATTTTTTGAGGGTGGTTTATTAGTATGATATATTTAATTTATTTCTAAGAAAAGATCCTTAGAAATACATAATCTATAATAATAATCTGAAGATTATAACATTCCTGTCAATTTCAGTATGTGATATTTATTTACTGAATTTTAACATACAGACATAATAATAAAATATTATAATGATAAAATAGTAACTATTCATCGATCCTTCTTCACTATTGATATGGATTGAGCGCAAATTATGTTTTTGAACACTTATAACTCACATTAGAAATAGGATTTCAGGTGTGCATAACATTTATGTTTCTATCACCTACGGTTAGCATACGTCACGAGGTCACGACGGCAAAAGGTCGTTCGACATGTAAAAGCTTAAGGTTGATTTACAGCGATGGACACGCAGACACAGAATTCGTTTTAGCGAAGATGACTCAGAGCGGCTTACGAAATATGTCTTCGATACTACACGGTGTTGATGTGCGAACAAACGTGCGGGCAAAACGTCGCGTGTCGACGGATGCGGGCCGACCGCCGCGGATAACGTCTTGGAACTACCAATGTGCGCGTCGGGATTTATTTTTTAAAATAACAATAAGTCACCTATGATTACAGGCAATTTCGAACTTAAATATCTGGCGTTTATTTGAAAATACAAAACTACAATTTTTTCACTTTCTATTTATAGAATAGTTATTTCGAAATTGGTTATTTTCTTGGTGCTGCGTCGTTTGTTTCTGTTCTAACATCGTTCTGTTCACAAATAATCAAAGATGTATTCAGAGACCAGCCACCGTCAACCGACTGTTGACGCGTTTACGGTTGTAACGTCTTTGTGTTAGTAATTTTGATTTAAAAACTGAACCCGATGACGGCCAAAAATAAAGGTTCATAACGAAGAACCTTTAAACGTATTAAACCACGTCAAAAAGACAATTTAACTCATATGTTATACTGGATAAGAAAGTTAAAAGGAACTGCAATAACGTAAAAAAGGGTATCGCTTTTCAATTATTGCGACGATGCTCATCAGGACACACGCCTCGAGTGCTTCGCAGTGTCTAGCAATTTAAAAATATTATGAAACGCCTGTGTGCATCACCGTACAGTTCGTACAAGTTCAAGGAAAGGATCGTCCCACAACCCGTTGTCTGAGTGTTCCAGGAAATAATATGTATTTATATTTTGTCGGTAGAAGCGCTTCTTTGTCGTAAACACATGTTTAAGTACTTTTATACTTTTATCTTGCACGAATAAAATAAACACGAGCTTGCAATATGGTTAACAAAAACGCAAAACAACTAATGTTTACATACTCCGTAATGGCGAACACAGTTTGTCACTTATTGCAGCGATAATGACAATGTAATATTGAAGTGACTGTAATATGATTGTTATTATAAAAATTAAGTACCATATTAGAATATAATGGAAGTATTCTTCCATGATACTTGGGTATAATTAACATACAGTTTTATGTATTTGTCTGTCTAGATAAATATATTCTCCGAAATGTAGAAGCACTGGGAGATATCGTTTGAGTTTTATATACGCAGTACTGTGGATGTAAAGTAAATACATTTTATTGCAATAATCGATACTGTCATTTATAAGTGATAGAAAAGTTTTTTTCATGAAATAAGCTAGGTATAAGTATCATAATTCAGTACGTCCAATATTTAATTTTACTGGAAGAATTCTTTTGGGCAGATTTAACTATTCTTCTCAGTATAAAGTAGGTAACCCACCATGTACCAAAGAAGGGCATTATAAAATATAGAGAAACAACAGTAGTTATGAATAACAGATTTACTGCACAAACAGTACAATAAATTATGCTGAGAATTATAATCGTTACCGCCATCCTTTTGTTTGCAACTAATTACTCACTCTGGCAAAATGCCAAATTACATGACAATCCTTTCTTCCGATGTATTTAATTATCTGTTCAGTGTGATACTGCCGGGATTTTCTTACTGTTATCTGGAGTTTCCATTTATTTATATGCTGCGATCCCGCCTGTCTTTGTGGAAAATCGGTATGATCCCGATGTCCACCTCGGACAGTGATAATTTAATGGTTGCACGTGTGGTTTGAATGTCAGTTTCCCGCTTCTAATAATAAAAAATATTTTTCGCTTGTTTGCACTAGCAGTGCGGTAGCTATGGTTTGTAAGGACATGATGACCATTATCATATTATGGACATAGAAAGGGCTATTTGTTTGAAGGGATCTGATTCCTTGTAGCAATGATGGTTACAGACTCCTAGCTTTTTCCTGCTGAGCCCACCAATCTGTAATGCATTTCGCACATAAGTACCTACTACGATTATTCATGACCAGCTTTGACCACATAATATCGCGTTAATATCGCGTCAGGCTTCCCGGTTGCTAGTTTTAAATAAAACATATTAAATATCTAGCTATACTAATAATAAAATTCTAGCTGATCGCTTTCTGTACATGAACGATATATGAGAAAAAACATTATTAGGGGCCTTTATAATAGATAGAACCCAAAATAACAAAACAATAGTTTTTAGAATTCTTGTCTATTTGTCCGTGCGTTTGTTTCCGCTAATCTCAGAAACGGCTTAACCGATTCCATTCTGGTTTTCACTAATGTATTGCAGTAAGCGTCACTTAATACTTGTTTCATTGCGATCCGTCCATAAATAAAAAAGTTATGAATTAATATGTATATTTCTAATGCAAAGACCGGGAAACATTAAGATTAATGCTTATGCTTAAGATAGTTTTTCCGAAGTGATGCGAAGACATTTGCTAGTTATACATAAATTTTGTGGTAAAAAAGAAAATTCTTACAGGACATAGAAAAAGTATAAATTTTGTCTTTATTCCTTATTTAATTAGTTTTAATGTGCATTACAACTCATAAATGGTATTTTTTTACCTAATTTCGAATAAACCTAGCGCTCAAACCTTGTGGAGAGTCTTACTCCTATTTTACTTAGGTAAGGATTCTGCTGGCCGAACCAAGACTTTTATATTTGATCCTTGAGATTTCAGGATATGTTTATTACACTATCTTGGAAAAAATGGACACTAAGTAAACTGTAGCATGCGATTCCGAGTATGAGTTTCAAAATTTCATTGTGTGCGATAATGTCACGAGGTAGGTAGTGTGGCATGTGGGTGTTTGTGAGTTGTTCAGTCGAGTTTAAGAGGGAGTTTAGCCCGTGGTTTGCGAGTTAGTTCCACGTCTGTTGCGCGTCACGGTTAAGCGTCTGATATAAGGCCGCGCGACGCTTCGCCCCCGCATTTCCCTAGCGACATTGTGCGCGCATTTTCCGTGTGTCACTCAAACATGGCTGTCTATATTGTAAGTAAATTTGTATTAAATTTTTATTGCTGTTTTCATATCATTCTTTTATATATTTTTAACGTCATCGTTCATTTTTGTTTTTTCTTTATTAGTTCATAAAACTTTCAATGGTGATTATTGTGCTTGAATTTAAATTATACTCGACGATTCTTTTTTGGATTGTAACTATATTAGAAAATAAATATATTAGTACGATTAACCTGTAAATTTGTTAAAATTTGAATTAAGAAGTTATAATTAGTTATATAAAGGACGACTTACATTTTAGTTAAAATTAAATTTTCTTAATCAACAATAGGTACCTACTTAATTATGCGTTTAAATACTCAATAACCGTATGTTGAAGTTCCAACTCGGTTAAAACAGAAGCAGAGATTACATTCAAAAGGAGATAATCATGTGTTATGATTGACTAGCAAACTGCTTTTCGCTTCAGGAAAACTACGCCTTATGCTTAAGAATAGCACCTGGATTGTTTTAGGACTGAGTTTTTCTCTTTCTATGAATTAAATTAAAACATGAATTTTTGACTTTTTTATTTATAGACGGATTGCAATGAAACAATTATTACAAACGTTAATTGATGCTTACTGCAATATATTAGAGGAAAAAAGGGCGAAATCGGTTAAGTCGTTTCTAAGATTAGCGCGAACAAACGCACATACAAACCGACCAAAAATTCTAACAACTATTGTATCGTGTTTTATTGCGTTAATAAAAGCCCTTAATAGTAGTTTTTCTCATATATCGTTCATGTACATAAACCGATCAGTTAGAATTTTATTATATGTATGGATACGGGTATTGACGACATTTATTTTAGTAGACTGGACAGCGGTTGCTGTTGGGTCTGGTGTCTGCGATGCCAAGGTGTTATCACTTCTAATTCGGCTACCCAAGTCTCTGAAGTGTGATACTTCTTCCAGCGCATTGTTACCCAAGCTGACGTTGGTGTTACCAGCACTGCAACGTCTAGGGGGCTGTTTTAGACTGTGTGGCTGTTCTGGTAAGGACGTATAGATCGTCGACATTCGTGACGACAGTCAACGTTAGCTAGATGGGCGTGTTATGGAACATATCTTCATACGATGTTCCAATGTGGATCCATTTCCAATAGGGCAACTCTCTCTTAACCGCCTAAAAGAATCGGTAGCGGGGAACATGTGCGTGTTCAGACTCGATACTTTTGTGGACAAAGCCATAATTGTTTTTTGGTATTATTAACTGACTTTAAAATTGCAAAGAATAACATCTATATCTTCTTTGCGACAAGTCTTTTTCGTTAATACCTTAATCTACCTTAATAGATATTACTTAGTTATAAGTATAAAACAAAAAGTAAACATGAACATTACTAAGTAACTTATATCATGTCAATCTTCAATATCATGATATAGCCTACGGTCTGTCTTGAATAATGAATACTCTTCAAATGGTGAATGAATTTTTTAAATGTGTTCCATGGTAGGTTTCTGATTTTGCTTTCCGTATACGCACAAAATTCACGCTCTAATATAATAATATTGGTATAGATGTCACATGAAATACTTGACAAAATAATTGTAGTACGTAGTTAACCTTCAAATTTTCATTTTGTTTAATTACAGTACATGACTGTCATTGTTTCATTAATTTTATGTTTGTACTAATATTCAAGGTTGAAAGTCGGGAAAAATCGGGTGAAACAGGAATTGAACACTTAAAAAAAAAAAAAGAAAAATTAAAAATAATATAAATGAATAGCTTGACATGCCCTTAAGCACGCTACAATTTATGAAAGGAAACTGCTTTTGGACTAATGATTGATTATGCCCGACGTCGCATACCCGAACCGGAGGACGATCGTTACAATCTTCGAGCGGATAGCAAGCTCCAAATAACAGCTTAAGTGTCCAGCGACAGTTCCACCTTGCGTCACAATGTGGTATGTCGAAATCATGTAATCACGTCTGAACAAGGGGATGCGCGCCGCTGCGTTCCGTCGCTGGCCTCGATGTTATGTCGTTACATGGTTTGGTTGTCCCCTGGATGTTATGTTGGTTCAAAGTTTGATTGCCCCGGGTAATATTGAGGATCAACTTATTCTAGTCTTCTCCAACACACAAGAGTTCCTGGTACCCCTGCCTTGTGCACTGTACAGTTACAGCAAGGCTTTCCATGGATATCAAATTTCACTTCTGGAGATTTACTCCTCTGCCCCAAAAATGATAATACAACACTCCTCATATAGTAGAGCCGTTGTACAGTTCGCTTGTTTCAAGACATACCTTGCTAATTTTGGAGTTTAGCTACTCATAAGTAACCCAGTGTAGTGTCGTTTTCTATTTACCCCTTCGATAATGGTAGTGCGTTGTACCTTGTATATCATTGCCATACTGTAGTTATTATATGTATGTACTTCAAACGTAACGTGGTTCAGTTTGAGATTTATTATGAATGTCTATAAGTTACAGGCTTATGTACATCTACTTTCCCCTTGTATGTAACGTTAGTTATTAAGCAAATCGTAAAAAAATTTCTACCTGTGTTTGATTTTGTTTGTGTTTGATTCTATCCCAGCTGATGATCATTGGTGATGTAGGTCGGGGTTTAGGGCATTAACATTGTAAGAACTCGCGCCTTGTTGTTATAAAGGTGCGCACATTTTAATCGGATGCACCCGAAGCAGGCGAGTAATTCCAGTCCTCCGGTACATTTTTGTGGCTTAGGTTATCTGACAGATTTATCTTTTATAAGGATTGTGTATACGAGTTTCATCAGTGTTTTATTCATCATGTACTGGTGCTCACTGAAGTGTTTAGTAATGTATTCGCATTCATCATGAAGACCACGAAAGGCAAGCAGCATAGTTTAAATACAATAATCGTCACTATACCGACACTAAACACAGAAGTTATACATTAACATACCGGATAAATTATCTCTTAAATATATAATACACATCAAATATTCGACATACTCCTTTAATGGCGAATGTATTCCACTCGGGTCCTTCTAATATCATCTAAACATTTCTGTCTTAACTTTTGTAAGCTGTGAGGATTTTTCCGTGCATGTAATCATGTACAATTCCCACCGTTTTCAAAGTGACCTTTTTTAAAGCAGCAGTGATTGCCTAATTGTATCACCATTAGTCTACATACACTTCCAATGTTAGGAATTAATCGTGAAAAAACCTACATGCTTAACAGTTCTCCTAAATGTGTGTAAAGTCTGTAACTCAAGCAGCGCCGGGGGTTATGATGATTATTATGGCCTGACATTGTAAGAAGCATACATACATAAGCCACTGTCGACAAAGGTACGTTTCCTCAGCGTTGATTCAGTGATATCCATCAGATTGTAACGCTGCCGTAATGCAGGAACTAAACTTACGACGCGGCAACGGCTTAAATATGCGCAAACTCCTATTGTTCACTGCCTACTTATCGGATCGAGATGATTGTGATCTGCAGGATCATTGCACACGCAGACTTGGACTGACAAGGAACTTATGGATGGATGGACTTAATCGGATTTAAAATTTAACTATCATAACTATTGCGGTTGTTAACGAGCACCGACTTGTTTTATGGGTTATAAAAACATGTTTTTCAAAACTACACGAGTAGAAGTTTTTGTGTATAGGTATTAATAATAAAACTGTAATGGGGTCGAATAGAATATATTATGGAAATTTTAAAGTGGTTATACTTTATTATCGATATAGAGGTAAAAACATTTTTTTTACTGATTTTGTCTATCCGTTTGCCCACGAATCACATTGAAATCACTGAACAGGTTGGTATGATACTTGGTATTTTAGTAGCTTATATTATGGGTTATAATTTAGAATACTTTTCAACATTTAATCATGTAAGTACTTTCAAAAAAATATATTATTGCTCTGTCACAGGCGCAGCGTTACGGTGACTCTTGATATTCTTATTAACAAATGGATCTGCTATTAAAAACAAAATGTTTGAATTAAACAATAAAAAAAAACGTATTTAAAGCACAGTTTACGATTGAAACGAAAGTGATTATTTTGTGCTACATAAAAAAACATAGAAAAATGCTACTTATGTTGGACGGTTGGATTGCTACAATTAATACCTACGCGATTGTACATGACGGTAGACTAGCGTCGCGTTTTCCCGGCGTCTACGCTTCTTTTAGTTACACTAAAACAACGATGTTAATGACACCGAAATGGTAATTAATGTTTCAAGAAAACAAAATTTAAAAAAGCATTCTTAAAAATACCGTTAACTGTTTCGTCGTTCATCAAGTAATCTAGAACGTAAATTGGAGGATCGACGAACTTTTAATATTTCTATTCACGGTGCTGCCACGTCACTTTGTATTTTAACTGGCCATAGAGTAAATTTGGAGTGCAAATTCAAATTATGTTAATTTGAACATAATAGCAAGTATTGTAATATAAAATATTGTAAAGATGATATTAATATTATGTCTACTAGTGACTTGCCCCAGCTTCGCGCGGGTGAAGTTTACTTATTAAAAAACTGAGAAGTGCGTTTAACAAAAAAATTTTAAGTATGTTTATTTTATAACATGTCTCAATTTAAAGTGTTGTAGACTCTGTCGTCTGTCAGTTAGTTAATTAATCGAAAAGAGAATTATTCAACTGAATCATTAAAAGGGAAGAGCTTCTCTTATAAAAACCCAATCTAAAATTCTGAGTTTTACGATGGATTTTACAAAAAAATTATAAAAGCCTTGTCCTCATTTATATTTATTGTATTTATATATTTCTGTATTTCTATACAGCCAAATCGGTGTCATGTGCTTGACACATGATAAAAACAGATTTATGAAAAAAAATGCTAATTTCTTACAATTATTCAACGCACTCGAATAAGATCGTAAGAACGAAAAGTTTGTCAAATGTTTTTTTTTTAATTTGTACGCAAAGTAGTAACGTCTATCCTATCCAACCTACATCTTCCGATAGCTCATTCTCCACCTTCTATGTCCGATTTTGGGAAACACGAACTAATAAAATAACGAATAAAAAGTAATGAATAAAAAAACACTATTTTATGATCTCCACTTTTAAATCCTATCCAGTGTTTGTTGAAAAGTCAACAATATCGGTGATCTGAATAAAGATGGTGTAATATTTTGTGAAGTTAGACGTAAGATGTCCTATTGGAAGTAGAATCAGGGGCTTAAGAAGCCAGCGTTACAAACATTTAAGACTGGAGCGAGCACTGTGAGTTTTATACGCGTTTATACTCATCCTATCTATAATTAGCGGCCGGAACGTCAAATCATAATGTAGTTCGAGTCAATGGCCAGGTTATGTCACGTAGTCATGCAGACAATGGCCGATCATAAAGTGGGTCAAGGCCCCAACATTACACCCATGTTAATCCTTACAAGCGCATTTATTATGCAAAATTTATCGTGCTTAGTGAGGGTACGAATTTCGGAACACACATTGGCGACATTTTAAAGGATTCCGCTGTGGATATTTCCTTAATATTTTGCAGCTTCTATGTACACGATAATTTACGAGTATAATAAGATGTAATAAACGCAGCACATAAATCAATGGTTAACGCGTTATTTCATTATCAATTAGTTATTTACGCTCGATGTCGCATGAGTTATTTCTATTAGATAACAATCTTAACCATCCGATGAGTGGTCAGCGGATTTACGACAAACAAACTGAATTACCATTAATTGTCTATGTTAATATATGCGTCTGGGTAGAGACGACAGGGGAAAAAATGCTTATGGTAATCTATTTCGTCTCTAGCTGGAGACTTTATCAGTGTTTGTTAGTCAAAATGTAGAGTAGTCAGTCGGATGAAGTAACAAGAAGGATGGGATCATATAATACGCTGATTTAAAGTTGATTGATATCTTATCTACATACTTCATGGCAGAAAAATAAGCGTCGAGATTGTTTGTGGTGCTCTCACTAAAGACGGGTACAGACATCCAAGATCCATTTGAAAAATATCAAGTGTTATGAATTATTACAAATTGATATGAATAAAAAAGAAAAGATACTCCTGTCTCCTGAACGATGTTTCACTGTTATCCGTTTGCGGCACAGCTGATCGATTCCGTCAGAGGATCCTATTGCTTCTTAAGCTGTAAATAGTATGAAAGTCTGGTGAGACTTGAATTTGAAGAGTCAGAATGCTATGCTAGTCGACATAATGAGTTAAGTGTAAGAGTTGTTAAATGTCCAAGGTACCAACAGCAGCTACAATATCATACAGACAGAGGTAGTCATCAGTATACATGGTATGCGTTGGTTTCGTAAACGGTTATATGAGTGGTATGACTGTATCATTGTATCAGTTCTGTTGTTTTGAGCAATTAATTAATTATAAATATCACGTAACAAGTCTCGTTCGCGCTCAACTTCATTCCAACGATCAACAGTTGTTGAACAAATTAATATAATTAATGACATGATCCAAGTATTACACGCTTTACATGTGCTATTATCGTAATTAAAATTATATTTAGTTTGTTTAAAGTTAATAATTATTTATTTATATAATTAAATAACTCTAAGAATTCTGTGTATTCGTAGATGCACAGTATTCTTGGAATATTAACATGGAGCAGTGATTTAGCTCAAATAATTTTGGCATAGCATTGCACAGAGTATGTATCTCTTCATAATTAAGGACCATGTGCATATCGGTATAAGGTTTAGTAGCCAAACCGAGTGTCGGAAGTTCCTACGTTGGTCGATTGCCTCCGTCATGGCCAAAATATAGTTATCTCAAAATCTCTATATTTTGCTACTGGTGATCGACTATATAGGTACTGTTCACGTTCGATGTTACATTTATTCGGTCTATAGCTGCGATTAACTTAATACGTCGGGATTTGTGTGCTTCCCGTCCGAAACTTTCCAAGGACCCAATTAAGAGCAAACAAAAATCATTTAAATCGATCCAGACATCTAAAAAGAAGTTCACTGTCGTGCACACATCTGTATAAATATATGTGAATCCGTTAGATATGAGTGTCTGTCGAACGAAAGGTCCTAAGTAAATAATACTCGTGTGTTTTATTTTAGTTTCTGTATGAAAACTGCCTTCGGCGTGTGTGAGGTGCACTTAAAGAACGTCGTATGCGATAAGTAATTGGATGGTCGATTGGGGAAAAACACACTTTATTACTGTGAGCTACGGACTCGGTGGCTCGGGTTCCGCAACTTACTTGTACATTTATGACTTTTATCGTTATGCATCACTATTAAACCCTGTATCTAATACGCACACTGCAAAGTTAGATAAGATTGTAGTTTCTTAACCATTTTATTACAATTTTAAGACAACCCAAACTGGGTTACAAAGAATCGTGAACTTGCTCAACAAGTTGTCTGAAGTGACGTTATAACCAACATTATCTCGTCATCTAACCTAACCAAACCAAAAAAAAAACCTAACCACACCATTTTGCATATCCATACCAACAATTTTGTGGGAATATAAAATCTTACGTCTTCAACGTAAGATAAAAAAATCTAATCTAACCTTACTAATAGGAACGCAATTAAAGATTTTTTTTCTGAATTATGCACGTTATATACCTTCAATTCAGTGAAATATTTTATAAGATGCGCCGGTATTATCAATGTAATAAGTATCTATTCGTTGAATAATATTTCAAGTATTATACACATAGTCTAAAATTATGTATACTTAATAAATATTTGTAAAACTTAACCAGACTATAAATAACCTTTTGCAACAATATTAGAAACAAAATATTGAGTTATTGTTAAAGAATAACAATAATTAATTACTGAAGTTAAAATTATTATTGCGTAGTATTAAAACGAATGTAATGCACTATGAAATAATTTTAACAGGCTGTTTTAAACCAGGTTATTACGAGTTTCTAGGAGGTGATCCGGTTGAATAGTAATTGTTGCTGATATTTGCTTATATGTAGGACCATGGCTCATTTTAAGTGTGTGTTTATCGTACAATTGAAAACATACTAACATCTATATAGAATGATCTCGATGGTCATCAATAATAAAACACTACGCAGTCGTATCTCTAAATCTTTCAAATATAGGTCCATCGCTGTTGACTAGTTACACAATTTTCCGGTGAGCCGACCTCAGGGAGACCTCAGCGAAGGATCTGGTTGGTCAGACAACGGATCTTGCATCGTAATGAGTCTTGTTGGGGATTGCGTAGCTCGGAGATGCCGTAATGATGTAGGATTGGTACTGTTAGGTATGTCAAATTTATTGGTGACTGTTTTTGTTACTAGTCTATATATGAAGGAGGTCTTATGACAAAAGATTAATTTGACTATCTGTATGAAAGTTGGACGAAAGTTGGACATAAATCCAATCTCCATCTACCAAATTATCGACATGTTATGTCCGATGTAAGAATCGTTCGTTTTCTGAATCGACGTAGATGTCGAGTAAATTGGAAGGTGTATATAATGTTTTGGTCCTCTCTGTAACTATGAGTAAAAATATGTTCCTTGGGGTTTCTTATCACTTATTGTCCCAGGACTTCTCATGGCAGAGATTTGCTAAAATTGCATGACTTTGAAAGATTGCAAGAAATAATTGGAGTATTTTTTTTTTCTATTTAAGTTTCAGCTTTACATAGCTCTACATCGTTTGGGGCTCGAGATATTATTAGTTATTTTATCACGTATTGCCCCTAATAACACAACAAATGGGGTGTGTGTAAGAAAATATTTGTATGCATATAAAAAAAAAAACCCGTATTACAGATCTATTAAAAACACTTTAGTTTACAATATGTCATTGCTGCATATGCGTGCACTAGATAATTGTGCAGTCATATTGGACGTTTTTGCTGCATTAAGTAGCATATTTTTTAGTTGCTTTAGAGAATTCGGATTCGGCTATCTTCGCATACTGAAATAATTCACTCTGTATATATACTGGTTGGCGTGTTGTTCCAGGCTATACTAGCCGCCCTGTACATGGTCGCGAGCGCAGCGCCGCCAGCCTCGCAGCGAGTCTACTCTCACGGCTCGGGCCAGTTACAGCAGATCAACCCGTATGTACCTTATCGTCATGTCTTTTAGTGGAACCTCTGTATTAGTATTATAGAAGCAAACTCGCTTTTATCATGTAGTGGCAGATATGAAATTTTCTTTATCCACTGATTAGATGGAGAATGGCCTCTATACATATTGTTTTTTTACTAATTTGTACTCTGTTTATAAAGTTAGTTTAATGTTACAAATTAAAATTAATATCAATTTGCCATGATATTCAATTTAAATATGGCATATAACACAAGTTTAATTCATGTTATGATTACGATGTTATGAACACACTTGAACTTCCAATGTTCTTCATGGACATAGAAGACATTTTAAACATTCACATTTCGAGAATATATTTTTATGTCACATAAATTTTAGCTCCGGCTGGGAATCGTACCTGGGAATTCGCGCTCGGTTGGCAGGATTTCTACTAACTGGACTATATAATCCTCAGTTGTATAGTTTTTAATAAAAAACTAAAAAAAAAACATAATCAACATCGATTCTTAAATGCAGCCAGCATGAAATAAATGAAGAAAGATAAGAGGGAGAGAAGCTGTCTTTTTAATTTTGTATATATTTTGTACTTTTTTGTTCACATTTCACGTAATTAACTGTTACAGTTAAGTCTATTATATTGGTTATTTAAATAATGTGTAGTTATTACTTAATTTACCTGCGATATTAATGCTAAATGTTAACTTTTCTTTTATAATTTCCACAACTTAAAGTTAATCATATTATTATTGTATTGACATACGTACGTTAATATACATATATACGTTAATATAAAAAAGTATTTGGTTTAACATTTATCCGCGAATAGAGAAAAGATATTGAAATTACTCGAATACATTGTCTCACTGACTCACAAAACATAATTTGATTTTGGAACAAGCGCAAATTAGAAAAAGAATGCCGCCAATTTTAGTTACAGCTGTGTTGTGCATTTGTCATTACTGAAGTCTAACTTATTCCACTTATTAATAATAAAGATTAATGAAGTAACTATATAATCCCTCCAATATTAAATCAGCGTCGTTCCAGTGGTTATTGAATTAGTTAGGTATGTTAAAAAGGGGAATTTTTTGTATATGTCTCGAACAATAAATTTGGTAATTAATGCATTTTCATAACTCTTTCGTTAGTAATTTTGTTCGCTTTGTTTCCAGACTGGAATATTATCTGAACAATCCAGATATAGCTTATTACAACCAAGGACAACAGAAACAAGGTAAAAATATACACTAAGTAACATTTTTACGTACCATTTTTTTCATTGTTTGTAACTGGCTATTATCCGCCCGATTGAGTGATGGCGATTCTGCTTTTTGTATTCCAGACGTTAACAATTTTTAGTAAAAAGCAACAAAAGGGAGAAAGATAAAATAAAGATTAACAGCTGTCAAATATACCTACTGTATATTTTAAAATGGCTAAGTGCAGTTACAGAGGATAATAGTGCACTATTTTTACCATTTGTAAATTCAAACAGTTATGTTATGTCATTTTTTTAATTGGCATAACTTATAGGTATCACTTTCGATACTATTTCTTATTAATAATCAATTTGAGCAGACGCCAGCAGCGAGTCAAGCGACGCGCCATCGCGGCTCGAGACTCTAGAGCCCGACAGCGAAGTGGAGCTGATTCCTGGAGCGCAGACCCCCCAACAACCTCCTCAACAGGTAACATTATGTCCAAATCATTCATTCCAAGTGTTTTTCTGTTTTCAAATTTTTTGATTGGCAACACTGAAATTCGTCAATACCTATCAAACAAAACTGAGAATAAAATGGTACTGAACTCTTTAGTCTTTTTTGTTTTATACGTAGATAATAGACATATCAAAGTGACAAATGCAGACGCTACATCGCAGGTTTCTATAGGACCCTCTATTTCATCCCAACATTCTAGAACGACTGTAGTTATGCTTTTTCTATTGCAATTTGACATAAAGAAACATAAATATATGAAAATAGGAGACCCGGCAGACGGTGTGCTGCTCGAGCGCTGATTTGCCAGCTATTACCGGGTTCAGATATTGTTACCCCTATATTCTAATTTTCGATTAACTATACACTAAGTGACTATTTTTCTAACTGGTCCGATTATAAATCTAAATCATTTCGGGACCCTAATAACCTTTATTTTATACTTTCCGTTGCGTCGTTCCATATTACAAAAACAAATAGGTTTACATTTTCTTAAAGGTTAATATGCCAATAGCGACTTATTAGCATATTATAATCTATATATGTAAAAATTATAATATTATATTTCACAGACTCCGGTGGCACCGAACATTCCCGGGATACTGCCGGGACAGAGGGTGTTCATAGTTCATATGCCGGTCCCCGGATATAGGTAAACGTAATATTTATATAATATACCTTAGTAACAAAGTCCCATATTATTTTAAAATTTTATTAACGCGGACTTTCAACATTAACGGTAACATGTAACGGGTGCTTTTCGTTTAACTAAAATCGTGAGTACCCGTTACAATAACGAGTAGTCGTTAAAGTTTTTATTTTCTGTATATCAATTAACGGATACCAACAACCCGTGATAAATGAACGAGAGAAAGCATTCACCCGTCGTTTATCTAGATTTCTAGACGTTACTAAATGGCTTGTAGAGAGACCGGATGGGTAATTAAAATATCTTATTTTTGATATTTGTTATATTTTGAAAGTCTGCGATGATACGAGTATAGGCTACTAGGGATTAATGGAATGCGGTATTTTTGTCATTACATCGGCTGTTTCATTACCGACGGTAGCCACTGGAAGACTAACGCGAAGACTCCATTCTAGAATATTCCTTTTCTGTGTACTACGAAACTAAAACAGGTCCAAATCATAATTTTTTACATTTTACTAATAAACCCCCAACTCAGAGATGTGATCTACATAGTTTTTTAAATGTAAGAAAGAAGATTGATTTCAAAAAAATATCGCTGCAAATGTTTCTTATGTTTAATACTTACACCGAATGAAAAAAATAGGCAAAATAAATTTCATCGAGAGTCGGCATTTGGTCTACACCGACAGCCGCTGATTTTCAGTGCAAACCTTACGTGTAGGTCAGGCCAGTGTCGCGCGACTGTACAGTAAAACTAAATGAGAACTATTCCCTCTAGGCCGGGCACCATCGGCGGCTACCAGCCCGTGTACATCGTGGCGGCCGCTCCCGAAGGGAACTTGTACGCACCTAACGGTAAGTATGGGAGTCGTCAAGGCGGTGGCTCGGTGATTCTATCACTACGTATTATCTAATCATTTCGTATCGTCATAGTAATTGGATCCATTCATCCATTGGTTGCGTTTAAATAAATAATGAGCTTAACTTAACTATGAAATGTAAAATTAGTTAAATGAATAATACGGAATATTATATTAATTTCAATGTGAACTCAGCTGTTTGATCTGTCACATATACAGGATAACGTGCGGGGTTTTCTATCGGGATGTATTTTCTAGCCAGTTAGCTTCAACCCAATAAGCGTCTGTCGTAGGACAAGGGTAGATCTCCGGTGATAGGGAAAGTCCGAAACGGCACTCACCCACCGGTGCACATGCACCAGTGCGACGCGGTTAAGAGTTTCTGATCAACTCAATTGTTGAAAGTTTTGAAACTTGTCTATCTCAAGTTCGAACGTTTTTAATCTACTGTTAAGTTTTTAAACCAATAAAGTTTTTATTGTAGTATTATCTAACGACAACTTTGATGGCGCTTAGCGGCTAGCGGCCTTTTACAGTTTTACCGATTTAATTTGTGTTTTGTTATCAATTAGAACATAAAAAAATCAGAGCTCTATATGTAGGGTTGTGGTTTCAACATGAAATTAGTAAGCGAGCAATGGGCGAGGAGTCTCAGGTTTGATTCGCGCCATTTATGTGTTAAACAAATGCTTGTTTCCGCATCATATATGTGAGCGATGTCTTATTTATATATGACTAGGTGACCCGCAATATAAAATCTTATTGCAGGAGTGTGTGTACTAGTATGTCTGTTTGGACAGGTTACCAGACCCCGGCCGGCCAAGCAGTGTATTCGCCGTTCTTGGGCTACCCCCGGCCCGGAGTGGGGCTAGCGCAGGGCAACCCCGGCTTCGCGGTCGGAGCGGCCCCGGTGACTCTGAACAGGCCCTACGGCCTTGTCTATCAGGAACCAGTAGTATACCAGTGAGTATTGTCCTTTAATATTGGTTTATTTGAACCTTTTTCAGAACGGCAGTGGAGGCATTTTTTTTTATATAATGATTAAATTATTTTGAATTTGAATTTTAAACCATAGGTTTTTGTCTGAACGCAGCAGAAGATTCATCTCATGGTCACTATCATGGCACCAAAGGTATTACCGATGCGATGCCGGCAAGGAATGAAGATCTTTGACGTTGCAACCGAAGCGCGTTATAAGCGTATTTTCGGTGGTAGAGTCTTTACTCGCCTGGCTAGCTACCGCCCTACTTTTAAAATCAACCGTGAAATTATATTTATGTGTGTTGAACATGTGTTACGGATAGTTTCGGAGATCCAGTTATAACCGGATCTCCGTTTGCATTTCAGCCGGCAACGCGTCGGTGATGCTTTTGGAGTTACAGACCATCCAGGGCGGCCACTTACTATCAGATTGCTAGATCAACATACAAACATTACATTTATGTAGTATATAATTATAAACATTTATGTACGTTGCATGCTATGTGTATTTATCATGATAACTAACTTTTATCTATGTATGTATTATTTAGGAAATATATTTTAAAAATAAAACAGTTGTTATTGTTATTTAAAATCATTTATCTGAAACGGAAAGGATATAATGACAGAATTGTAAGTCGAAAATATATACGTATCTACTTTTTATAATTTATTTGGTTATTTAATTTATTTTCTTAAATGTTTGACAGAAATATATTTATATATGAAAAATATTTATGGTCGTCTCACCAACACTAAATATTCATTTGGGGCCTATAACAAGTTAGGCAATCCGTAACTATGATGTTCACGAGAGGTCTAACAAATAGAATGAACAAGTTATCCATCTATGTCCGTCCGTCCCCAGACCCGTGGCCTCCGTATCCGGCGTGCAGGGCTCCGGTGAGGCTGTCCGTCTTGCGCAGACCGCGGCATTGCAGGCTCATCCAGTAGAACTTCGGAATGGACCTAGACCTATCAATGGTAATTTTAAATTTTTTTATACTCACTTTTGCGACGTCATCATTACTACCTATAATTGTGCCACTGCTGATCTCTCACGCAATACGAGGGTGTAAGGCCATTGATGGGCGACAGACTTCGCACACCTTTGAGAACGTTGTAAAACACTCAGGTATACAGGTTTCACCACGATATTGTCTTCACTGAATCGAATGATAATTCATTTGTAACACACACATATTTTGAAAAATTAAAGGTGCGCGCAGGATTTGAACTCGGGTTTGGCAACCTAATAGTGTACGGCTTACTATATTCACTCTTGTCTATGTGTTGTTTTTTCAAGATTATAAAACACACTAATAACATACAAAATATTGTCCCGCCGGATATCGAACCTGGAATCTATTGCTAGTCTGTCAATATCAATCAGCCAGAATGTAGAGACATATGAACACTGGATTATGCTGAATTAAGTTTAGATAGCGCGTTGATATCTTTTGTATGGTGACTTTAAAGAAAGCTAACCAACGACCTAAAAGTAAATAATTGTGATGTGTATTATATTATTATTAACAAATTTAAATCGAAAACCGAAATAATCGAATCGATATTGTTTCTTGTTTAAATGAAATTGCAACCACGATGACTGGTTCCTAATCTACGTGACATTTCCCGAAGTACCAACAGATCCAGAGCTGAAGAAAGCGAACCTAGATACCGCTGCTAAGGAGGGCGAGGAGCCGCGACGGACCGCGAGCCCGACGTCACAACATCTCAAGAGCAAGGCTTAACTCTACGTTAAATTGTACATTGTTATACTGTCCGTTTACTTAAAGAACTTACGAATATCGAAGCAAGTGTAATGTAATAATATACTGCAACTATTTATATCTCAAAATAATTCGCATCGTAAGTAAACGCGAGCGGAACGCGAAGATAACCGGGAGACGTTAATGATATGCAATTAATCAACATGAACTTTTGTTTACAACGCCGTGATAATGATGCATGTGGCAAGTAACATGGAATCGGTTTCTACAAAATATTCCTGTCAATGTTTCATGATATCGATTTTCATTGATGCAGAAATTATATTACAAACGTGAAACCTGCAACATATTAACTAATTTATGAACTTATTAATAACCATATTTTTTATTATAAAAAATACAAAGTTACCGAAAAAAGCTCTTGAATGGAAAACATGATTCAGTATGAAAATGAAAATTGCGATCGTTTTCAACTTAGAATACTAGGAACTGTTAAAAGAATTTTAAACTTCTAAAGTGACTTTATACCAAAAAGCGACACAGAATAGAACGTATGGTGTAGGTACAATTTAATTAAACTATTCTTATTGTTAATGCTGTCCATTAATACTTACATATTGTGAAGTTATTTTTGTACCTGATAATTAAATAAATAATAACTTGTAAAAAGATACGGTTGTTGTTTTCTAACATTATTTTATCTGTATTTTGTTTATATATATTTAATAATTCTTCAAAATATATGTAGCATTTTGTTCAATTATATATTGAGTTAATCGTTAGTGTTGTGTTAATATAATATGAATACATATTGAATGCCTCTAAATCTGTTTTCTTAAATATGTTGCATAATTATAGTAAATTAAAATAAATATGTCACTGAGTGTTCTTTAATTTAAAAACATCCAAAAAAACATGAAACATTAAACAATATTCTTATCAAAAATTGCTATACAGAAGTAAGAATTTTCTTAAATCAGCAGTATTAAGTTTTACATGAGAAGCACG